>CAUYRT010067767.1:0-11211 GCA_963574885.1 Lepilemur ruficaudatus | reverse complement strand
ACCAAGAGCGAGACCCCGTCTCTACTAAAAATAGAAACAAATTAATTGGCCAACTAAAAATATATAGAAAAAATTAGCCGGGCATGGTGGCGCATGCCTGTAGTCCCAGCTACCTGGGAGGCGGAGGCAGAAGGATCGCTTAAGCCCAGGAGTTTGAGGTTGCTGTGAGCTAGGCTGATGCCACGGCACTCACTGTAGCCTGGGCAACAGAGTGAGACTCTGTCTCAAAAAAAAAAAAAAAAAAAAGTAAGCTGATAAAAACAGTGAATAGAGGAATTTAGAATTGAGAAGGCCAGTGGATGTAATATGGATTACCATCCTTCACAATGCTTCATATATAGTCAGGCACAGTGTCTGAAGTTACATACAGAACTGATTAAGGGAAGACATAACTTCTCCACAGATACCCTGACTTTCGCTGCTGCCAACATCCAGTGCATGACTTTACTCCAATGCTTCAAAAAGTTGGATCTACAGCCCTGATTTTATCCTTCCTAGGATGAATTCTAAGTATTCCCTGCTACTTTGCATTTCTGACTCCCACTGCAGGTGCTTCTGATTAGACCCTAGCATTATGCCTGGATCCTAGTATCTAGGGTCTGAGAAAGCAGGTATCTGATGTCCATAATGGGGAAAAAATGTCAAGCATCCACTGCATTTGTCAAGGTCCCTGTTACAACATGGCTCCCTAAATTGAATACATCATTCCAGATGGCTTACGACGAGAGCAGTATGCAATGCAATTAGCCACCTTGATCTAGACAGAATACTTAATTACATTAAAGCACATGCCAAGCTTACATGAGCATTTTTCATATCCATATCAAAGGGTTGGTTCATAATTAAGCTTGCAGTTAACTACAACCCTAAAACTTGCTCACCTTTTACTGATGTTTAGCCATGTGTTCTCTATCCTGTATTTGTACATATGTGGTTCGATTTTTTAACCCAAATATAGAACTTTATATTTAGCCCTGTTAAATTTCACTTTGTTAGTTTTGGCCCATATTTCTAACTTTTTACAACTCTTTTGAATACTGTTTCTGTCATTCAATACAGTAACTATTGCTCCACAGGTTTGTATCATATACATATTGGATAAATATGCTTTTTGTTTTAACCCAAATTGCTGATAAAAAATGTTGTAAATAATAGCAATAAAAACAAAGTGCTGTGGAATACCACAGAATACTTTCATCCAGGGTGGCATCTAATTATTAATTAAAATCATAAGCCATATTGACTAAATTTATCTAGAATTATGTTAAACATATGTTCGTTCTTTTTGTTTGCATTATGATGAAAATAATGATAAAAAGGAATTGAAGAAATTACTTAAAGGAAAAATTGTTTGTAGTGTGAATATGGTCTAGTTTGTCCAACTCTGTTCAGAAGATGATTTTTCTAAGGGCAGAAGAGAGGGCAAATGGATTCACATATGGATGAAAATAATACAATCTTCTCAAATATAAGGTATATTTAATATTTTTAAAAATTTAGCATACTAGGTCCTTAAGAGTAAGAACTATCTTATTTCATTTTGAACTTCAGTACCTAACAATGTTCTGGCACTTGGTAGTTGCTCTATAATTATTTTCTGAGATCAAGAAGAAAAATCTTTAAGGTCTTATTTAATATCAGATTGATCTTTTGACGAACAATTGATCATATAGGCATGAACATGCTGTTAGAAATAGGGTCAGCATTCATAGGTATGGTGAATGCTCAGGTTCTCCTTCAAGGATGAGAAGCTGGCTGGGCACGATGGCTCATGCCTGTAATCCTAGCACTCTCGGAGGCAGAGGCGGGAGGATTGCTCAAGGTCAGGAGTTCGAGGCCAGCATGAGAAAGAGTGAGACCCCCGTCTCTCAAAAAAAAAAAAAATAGAAAGAAATTAGCTGGACAACTAAAAACATACAGAAAAAATTAGCCGGGTATGGTGTCTCATTGTCTCATGCCTGTAGTCCCAGCTACTTGGGAGGCTGAGGCAGAAGGATCGCTTGAGCCCAGGAGTTTGAGGTTGCTGTGAGCAAGGCTGACGCTATGGCACTCTAGCTCAGGCAACAGAGTGAGACTCTGTCTCAAATAAATAAATAAATAAATAAGAAGCTTACTCTCTCTAATACTTGGATTGCTGCAACTAGTTAGCCCTCAGCTAAAAACTTCTAGAAATTACCTAGGCCCAAATGAGTCACCTCTTCCAAGGTCTTGCCTCCTTTCTGGGATGCCCTGTACCCAATGACTGATCAATAAGAGATGGTGAGGTCCAGTCCTTCATTCTAACTCAGGACAATTCTGAAGGTCATTTCAGCTTCCGAGTTCCTAGCTGAAGTCTTTATTGAGACTGCACTATAGCCAACATCTCTCTTCTCAAACTTCTCCCCCAAATTTTGATCTGCAAGCACTCTCTAATAAACCGTCTGCATTCTAATTTCCATCACAGAGTCTACTTTTCAGTGAATACAACCTGAAACAACAAGAATAATATTTGCTATGGTTTGAATGTGTCTCCTCCAAAATTCAGGTGTGCCAATGTGATAGTATTAAGTGGTAGGGCCTTTAAGAGTGATTATGTCATGAGAGCTCTTCCCAGGTGAGTGGTGTTAAGGCACTTATAAAAGAGACTTCATGCAGAGTTTGGCTAGCTTGCCCTTCCGCCTTCCATCCTGTGAGGATGTAGTGTTCCTCCCCTTTGGGGGATGCAGCAATGAGGCACCAACTTGGAAGCAGAGCACAGCCCTGATCAGGCAACAGAACCTGCCAGCACCTTGCTCTTGGACTTCTGAGCCTCCAGAACTGTAAGAAGAGAAATTTCCATTCCTTATAAGTTACTTTGTGATAAATTATTTTGTTATAGCAGCACAAAATGAACTAAGACAATGTTTTTGCTCTAAATATGACAACCATAGTCATATAAATGATATCTCTTCGAGCTTTACCTACCTTCAGTGAATCGTATACACAGGCTAACCTTATGAAGCATGATTTTGACACCCTCTAATTAGAGCCCATGTGGTCTCCCTTCATCTTTCTAAAACAATAAGGCTCACCTATTGCAGTTGCTTGCAATTGGTAACCACACCAACTACACACTATTCACTTAACTTTGTGTTCTTACAAATCTCACAATTCCTTAAATAGGCACCACCTGATTACTGCTGGTGGGGGCACTGAAACCTTGCCCCACAGATCTTGAAAGTCCTTAATCTGCACCAGGAGAGACAATAAATCTTGAATGGGTTTCTACTTTGGAAAAGGGCTTTGTGGAATGTTGGGGAATACAAGAAGGAAATATAAGGTCACGTTCCTGTTCCACAAGAAAACTCAATTCCTGTTAAAGTTGCTGTTGAAGAAGCTTCTGTTAAAACTTAGCTATAGAGATGAGACAAATTGATAGGAAACTATTGTTTCCTAAAAAAAAAAAATAGGAAATGCATAAAGGATAGTGAGGAAAATTGAGAGCGTAGTATGAGATATCATGGAAGGGGACAATGAGGGTGATCTCAACACATTGACTGCCACACTAGAAATTTTTTTTTTCTTGGGGCCACAGTGTTTTATTACAAAAATAGAATAAAAGCTTTGAAAACAAAACAATCCTTTCTAATTTAATGAAAAATCTAATTAAAAATGAAATTTATTGACTTCTATTCATTTAATCCACGTTTTTAGAATTAGTCAATATTAATTGTAACAAGAACATCAAGAAGTAAGATTTTCATGAACCAACTGCAGGGTTTTGCCTAGATTTTGATTCACGAGGTCCCAGGCTCAAAACTAGCTTGAGTTAAATACAACTCACATGGCAGTTAATGTGTTAAAGGAAATGTCTTTTTCTCTCCCAAACTACTTTCCCCCAAATAATTTAAAAGTCATGTGTAAAATGACTTTGGAGTGGTTGAAAGCAGGAGAGAGAATAGAAAGAACTGAGAGAATGGAAGGTAATTACTTTCCAATTTAGCACTTTTTGTTGCTAGCATCCTGAAGCACTTAACACCTGTTAATCATTTAATTAACTCTGTAAGTTGGATTTGGTTGCTTTCCATTTTGCAGATTACGCAACTGAGGTGTAGGGAGGTAGTAGTTTACTTAATGACACGTAGCTATTCAGTAGTGGACTCTCTAATCCAATTTATTCTGACTCTAAACGTCTTTTCTCTTTAGACTACATGAAAACATTTAATATGTAGATAGGCCTAAAAAGACAGAAGGTCATATACTTTGTGATTTTAATTGCAGTCCAATGAAGATGCTTGATCTATTAACGTATTTTTTAAAAAAATTAGCATCAGAAGTAGGAACCTGATAAACAGACCGAATTGCTAAATCTATAGTCATAACTTGCCCTAGCTATACAGTATTATATGCATTTAGATTGGGTTAACTATGAAGTTTCTAAACTTTGTTCAAACAAGGTTTGCATCCATCTGACTTCCACCATTTACATTCAAGAACCAAAATCCCTCCCATGCTGTGGTGTTTCTAAGAAAAAAAAAGTGCAATGCATTCTTTAGCAATTAGAAATTTGTAAACTGCAGGTGTTCCGCATTTTCAAAGATTCTTTCCTAAACAATTGTGCATTCAAACAAAAACTCTAATTATAACTTGTAAGTATGGATAGGATGTGGATTGAGGAAGGAGGGGCTTAGGAAGAGCATTTCAAGAGCTTCGTAATAAGCAAGGGCTAAATGTATGTAACTGAATGCTAAATTGAAAGTTTTAATTTAGACACTGGGTATGGTTAAGGCTGATTCCAAGGAAAGTGCTAGACCTTAGGCAGGTTACGAAAGACTAATCAAAAACTTGTTACACACTTTAAACAACCATATACATAAGGAAGTTGAAGAGTAGGGAAGTTGGTAATGAGGATTTCTTTAGCGAGAACTGTGTGCTTAGTACTACTCTCTAAATGTGTAAGGTAGGAAATAGATCCTCTTTATGTCAAGGCAAAAGAGGGATTTTAGTGAGAACTCTCAGAAAACTTCCTGGGTCTCCTAAAATTAATAACATAACTATCTGATGCCTTCCAGAAGGCAGCCAGCCACCTAATGTTGGTATGAGGAGTGTGCTTCTGTGTTGTGATTGTGCTGCACTTTGAGAGTTTGTACAGGCATAGAATACAGGAGTGCTTCCTGAGGACCAGATGCAGTGATTATAGACCATCTTAGAGCTTGTCCAATAGGGCCACCTAGAGGAGAAGCTGAAGGCAGAGTGTGAGTTCCTAGGGGCTAAGGATCATTGTGAAATAAATGGTCAGGAAGCCTGCAGGTGAGATCGCTAGTCACAGGGGTCTTTGTAGAACCCATAAAGGAGAGATCTGCTTTAAGTATTCTTCATGCCATTCCTAATTACAGCCCATAAGGGGTCCAAAATACCAGCTGGGAGTGGGAGAAGGGTGAAGAAGCCAATGACATTGTCTCCCTTCTTCCCTTACCCTGCTGTATTCAATGGCTAGCAGGAGGGCCTCTCTGGGAGACTACAAAGAAATCTTAGCTTTGCATGACAATTGAATGTGGATTAATATATTATTCTGGTACTCATATTGTTGAATGCATCCTGTGTATATGAAAAAAAATGACTATACAGGTGTAGGCCTTACCTAGATTTTCATTCTAGGTGATTGCCATGGAATAAAGTTTCAATAATTAATGTGAAACAGAAACAAAAATGCTTTTTGATTACATCTCATGTGTCCTTTTTGGTCAGTGTATCCGAACTTATATTCAAATAATCATGTTAATTTCAATGAGCTCAGGCGGAAGATCTTGTCTAGGGAAGTTGATAGGGTTGAAAATTAATTTAGTAGAGGATCATTAATGTCAGACTAAGGTACTTGGACTTTCTTGTGGGAAGTAGGGAGTCATTGGATGTTTTTGAATTGGACTATAATATATCATATGACTATTGTGACAATTAGTACTATTTTTAGTAGCAGCATGCATTGATTCCAGATGGAAGCTTGGTAATACAGAAAGTAATAAAAAGCTCTATAAATGTTAAATGCATGGGTAAATTGATTGTTTTTGTTTTAAAATACCTTTTGAGGTTTAAATATATGTGGTATTAAAATAAATGATGATAAATACAAAAGGGAGGAAGTATTGAAATTTGGTAAGTTTCTCATTTTGTTCTGGAAATATTTAAAGTGCAAGTTAAGAGACTACTATAATTCCAAGATGTGTGTTAATCTCTAGAATAACTACTGAAGAAGAGTGTACTTTAAAAACCTACTAAAGGTACAAATTGGAAAATAAAAATGTGTTATTCTAAAAGAAATCAACAAAGGAGATAAAAAGGAAAAAGTAAAAGAAAATGGAAACAAATATTGCAATGTAGGCTTAAGCTCATATAGTAATTACATTAAATATAAATGGACTAAACAATGAAAACAAATATTTTCAGATGGGAATACAAGCATGCTGCTTTCAAGATACCTTAAAAACAGACATAAAAATATATACATACTATAAGTAAGAGAAAGCTGGTGTAGCTCTTGTAATATCAGGTTAAATAGAATTTAAGAGAAATATTATCAGAATTAAAGAGCATCACTACATTAAAATAAATGAGACAACTAAAAAATAATTTTATATTAATATGTACCTAATAATATCCTTATAAAATTGAAAGACACAAATTCAAAACTACAGCTGGAAATGCAACAACCTGATATTAGAAACTAATAGAATGAGCTTTTTAGAAATTAGTAAGGCTATCTATGGAAGATTTCAACATGTTTAACAAATTCTTCCTAATTGAAATATTTAACATTGGACTCAATAATTGCCAAATATACATTTTTATAAGTTTACATAGATAATTTACTAAAATATAAATCAGTCTAGACAAAGTTCAAAGGATTGAATTCAAACACAATGTATTCTGATCTCAGGGGAATTAAATTAGAAAGCCATTACAAAAGTGTAACTAGAAAATTCACCAATGTTTGGAAATTAAATATACATTTAGTAATACATGTCAAATAGATCACACTAGAAATTAGAAAATAATTAGAGATGACTGATAATGCAAATACATCAAACTTGTAGGGTAGAACTAAATCTATGATTGGATCAGTGGTTCTTACCTCGGTGATTTTGTCTGAAGACATTTTTGGTTGCCATAAGTGAGGGAGGGAGTGTTGTTGGCACGTAATGAACAGAGGCCAGGTATACTGCTAAACATACTACAGTATACAAGACAATCCTTCATTATGAAAAATTACTTGGCCCCAAATGTCAATAGTGCCAAGGTTAAGAAATCCTGGCTTAGAGGAAAGTTTAATGCTTTAAATGTTAATATTATAAAAGAGAGACTGAATACCAATGAACTATCCACTAAGAAAGCTAACATAAGGATAACACACTAATCTCAAAGAGAATCAAAGAACAAATGTGAAAAAGCAAAAATTAATGAAATAGAAATATATGCTATAGAATCAACAAGGGCAAAACTTTGTTCTTTGAAAAAAATAATAAAATAGTCAAACCTCTAGCAACAGTGATCAAAAAAGCACAAATGGATAATATCATGAATAAAACAAATGATCTTTTTAGTAGCTAGAGGAGTGAAAATTATCTAAAGACATTGTGAATAACTTTGCATCAATAAATACAATTGACAACATGCTTGAAAAAATTTAATAATACTGCCACAAGAAGTACAACATCTGAATAGAGCTGTGTTAAAGAAATTTTCTAATCTAGGGATTGGAAAAGGGATTTCCTAATGTGTTTTTTTGAAGGTAGCATAACGTTGACACCACAAGCTGATGTGGAGGGTACAAAAAAAATCAGGAATCCTCTCTAGAAAATACATATAAACTTTTAAAAATATTAATAAATGCAACTGAAGAATCTATCAAGAAGAAATCACAACTAATTGGAATTTGCTCCAAGAATGTAAGGTTTATTAATCCAATTATTTTGCTCTAATGATAGTTTCCTTGGCTGTGCGGAGCTTTTTAATTTGATCAGGTCGCATTTATTTATCCTTTGGGTAGATGCCTAGTAGTGGGATTGCTGGATCAAATGGCATTTCTATTTTTAGTTCTTTGAGATCTTCAAATTACTTTCCACAGGGGTTGTACTGATTTGCAGTCCCACCAGTGGTGTAGGAGTGTTCCTAACTCTCCACATCCACGCCAGCATTTGTTGTTATGGGACTTTTTGATAAAGGCCATTCTCACTGGAGTTAGGTGATATATCATTGTGGTTTTGATTTGCATTTCCCTGATAATTAGAGATGTTGAGCACTTTTTTTATGTTTGCTGGCCACTACTAGGCATCTATCCAAAGGAAAAAAAAGACATTATACAATAAAGGCATCTGCATTCAAATGTTTATGGCAGCACTATTCACAATTGTAAAGATGTGGAAACAACCCAAGTGCCCATCAATTCATGAGTGGATTGATAAAATGTAGTATATATATACCATGGAGTTCTACTAAGCCACAAAAAACAATGGTGAACTAGCACCTCTTATATTATCCCGAATAGAGCTGGAGCCCATCCTTCAAAATGAAGTATCACAAGAATGGAAAAACAAGCACCACATGTACTCACCATCAAATTGGTACTAACTGATCAACACTAAGGTGCTCACATGGAAGTAATACTCATCGGGTGTCGGTCAGGTGGGAGGGGGTTGGTGGGGGTGGGTAAACTCACAACTAATGGATGTGGAGTGGACTGTATGGGAGAAGGGCATGCTTGTAGCTCTGGCTTGGGAGAGGCAAAGGCATTGTAACCAAAATGTACTCCCATAATATTCTGAAATTTAAAAATAAATTATGTTGATTACATATAAAAAAAGAAAAAGCTTAAATCAAATTTTCTTTGAAACTTGAATAACACGTTCACCAGCTAGTAGAAAATGTAAATAAATATATGCTGATTTGCATTGTAAAAAAAAATCCAATTATTTCATGTAATGAACCACATAAATAACAAAAGGGAAAAAATCATGTGACTGCATCCAAAAAGAAGTAGCATTTAATAAAATTCAGTGCCCATCTATGAAAACTTTTAGCAAACTAGAATTATGATTTAAATTCATTTTTAAGATAAAGGATAACTATAGAAACATGCAGCAAAAGTAACACTTTATGATGAAACATTTGAAGGCTTCCACTCTGATGTTGGGAATGAGGTAAAGATATTTATTAAAATTATATCCAACATTGAAGTTGCCAGTATAATGTAGCAAGAAAAGAATAAAGATTTAAAAGGAAAAAGAATTGTCATCACTTGTAAATTACATGATCACATGTGAGGAAAATTGAAAAAATAATTGAACTTTGCATGATCATTTCATACAATAAAAATATTAAAGACAATTACAATTTTTCTAACCTTGAAAATAAAAATTTATAACTTATTTATAATAGAATCAAAACTATCAGATTACTAGGAGTAAATCTAAGAAAAGGCATCCCAAATTTTTATACATGAAACTGTACAATTAAAATAAATTTTAAGATACTTATTAAGGAGAAGTATATGCCAGCTTCATTATTTGGAAGACTTAATATATATATGTCAACTCTCACGAATGATCTATTGAGTCAATGCAAACCCAATCAAATGTCAAGCAGACATTTTATAGAAATGGACAAGCTGATTTCAAAAGTTATCCAGAAATGCAAAAGACCAAGAACAACAATTAAAATCTTAAAAGGATACAATTGTTGGCCTTTCAATAACTGATATGATGACTTATTATAAGGTTACAAAAATTAACCAGTGTGGTATTAGCGTAATGATAGCCAAATAGACGTATTTAATAAAATGGACTGGAAAAATATTTACACATATCAAATCACCTGATTTATTTTTAGGTTGCAACTACAATGCAGTATGAAAAAAGTGGTCTTTACAATAAATCACCTGGATCAATAAGATGTTTATATGGAATAAAAACATTTTCCCCAACTTCTCAGCATGTACAATTGTCAAATTTAGATTACTCATGGAACTATAATGGAAGATAAAATCAATAAAATTAATAAGAGTGACACAGAAAGATATCTTTGTCTTGAAGTATGCAAAGTTTTCTTTTTAAAGACTACTGAGTTATGATTGACATAAAATGCTATACACATATCATTAAGTTTGGGGATAAATATGCACCTGTGAAACTATCACCATCAAGGCCATAAACATGTGCATCACCTTTCAAATATTCCTTCTGCCCCCTTTACTGTTTTACTTATTTACTTTTTGTGGTTAAGAACACTTAATATAAGATCTACCCGCTTAGAAAATTTTAAGTGTAACTATAGTGTTATCTATAGGCTCTATGCTGTATGGTAGATCTCTAGAACTGATTTATTTTGCATAACTGAAACTTTGCATCCTGTAACCATTCCTCTCTCCCCTACCTCCACCCCCGCTCACTGGCAACTACCATTCTACTCTCTGCTCCATCAATTTATTTTAGATTTCACATATAAGTAAGACCATATAGTATTTGTCTTTCTGTGTCTGACTTATCTCAATATAATGTGCCCCCCACCCCATCCATGTTGTTGCAGTATTTTCTTCTCTTTAAAGGCTGAATTATACTGTGTTATATATACATACCAGCTTCTTTACCCATTCATCAATTGATGTGCATTTAGATTGTTCCCATATCTGGCTATTGTGCATAATGGGGTAACAAACATGGGGGTGCAACTAGCTCTTTGAGATGCTGAATAAATTCCTTTGTATGTATACTCAGAAGTGGGATTGTTAGGTGACATGATAGTAGTTCTAGTCTCAGAAGTGGGATTGTTAGGTGACATGATAGTAGTTCTAGTCTCAAATTTGAGGAACCTCCATATTGTTTTCTACAGTGGCTGTCCAATTTTGCATTTCCCCCAATAGCACACAAGGCTTCTCTTTTCTCCACATCCTTGTTAACTCTTGTTAGAAGGGCTATTATAAAAAAAGATAGTGTGCAATACTGTCTCATTGTGGTTTTGATTTGCATTTCCCTAATGATTAGTGATGTTAATCACCTTTTCATATACCTGTTGGCCATTCATTTGTCTTTGGAGAAATGTCTGTTCAGGTCCTTTGCCCATTTTTTTTTTTTCTTTTTTATTGGGGGAAAACTACAAAGCATTTACAGTATAATGTTTACAGTCACAATTTATAGTGAGCTGATTTCCCAAAATATATTACCACTCAAGTTGACTTATCTTGTTACATTTAAAAACCTACTC
>CAUYRT010067765.1:0-73789 GCA_963574885.1 Lepilemur ruficaudatus | reverse complement strand
TCAAACTCCTGGGCTCAAGCAATCCTTCTGCCTCAGCCTCCCAAGTAGCTGGGACTACAGGCATGAGCCACCATGCCCGGCTAATTTTTTACATATATTTTTAGTTGTCCAATTAATTTCTTTCTATTTATAGTAGAGACGAGGTCTCACTCTTGCTCAGGCTGGTCTTGAACTCCTGACCTTGAGCAATCTGCCCGCCTCGGCCTCCCAGAGTGCTAGGATTACAGGCGTGAGCCACAGCGCCCGGCCTAGACTCTGTTTTTAAAAAAGAAAAAACAGGCCAGGCGTGGTGGCTCACGCCTTTAATCCTAGCACTCTGGGAGGCTGAGGCAGGTGGATCGTTTGAGCTTAGGAGTTTGAGACCAGCCTGAGCAAGAGTGAGACTCCATCTCTACTAAAAATAGAAAGAAATTAGCTGGACAACTAAAAATATATAGAAAAAATTAGCCGGGCATGGCGGCGCATGCCTGTAAGTCTCAGCTACCTGGGAGGCTGAGGCAGGAGGATTGCTTGAGCCCAGGAGTTTGAGGTTGTTGCGAGCTAGGCTGATGCCATGGCACTCTAGCCCGGGCAACAGAGTGAGACTCTGTCTCAAAAAAAAAAAGGTTAAAATGGTAAAACAAAACTAAACTAAACTAAATATAACTCATCTCCCAGGTGCCAGCTCTTGGAGCTGGTAGGAAGGTCAT
The DNA here is from genome assembly GCA_963574885.1 of Lepilemur ruficaudatus. Taxonomy (NCBI): domain Eukaryota; kingdom Metazoa; phylum Chordata; class Mammalia; order Primates; family Lepilemuridae; genus Lepilemur; species Lepilemur ruficaudatus. The sequence continues at coordinate 73,100 of CAUYRT010067765.1, read as the reverse complement.
TATTGGGCCCTCTCCTCACTGCATCCTCCCCCACTATGCAGAGGTCCTGAGTATTTTCTGCTGTGATTCACATGGTCCCTGCCGAGATCCCCAGATTGGGATCTCGGGGTCCAGGATCCTGCCTTCCTAAGCCCATCCTGCCCACATTCCTGGGACACCCTTAGAGAGCATTTGCGGTCACCCCGCCAATGCAAACACAGACTAGGTCTTCGGGTAGGGACCGTCTAGATTGTTTTGCCTCCTCTTCTCTCTCCTAAGTATAATCCACTAAGAAGTTTAGGCTTCCAAAAGGCCAGAGTCAGGAAGATGTCTGTGGTTGACTTCAGCATTGGGCCTAAGGTCCTCCTCACAAAAGACAAGGAAAAAACAGGCCTGACCTTCTCGTGAGACAGGAAAGGGAAGACTGGGACTGGGACAGAACTCAGTTAACATCTCAGTATGTTATCCTGTCACACCAATGCCTGCCTCAAGCAGTCAAACCCTTGAGTGCAGAAAGCAAAAGGTATCCTTCCCTGCACATGCAGACACACACTGACATAGGCATACAACCCACAAAGCAGAAACACACATATGTACAAGGAAAGACACAGACATAGGCAACAACAAGCCTACCCACACAGGCATGCACATAAGAACACACATCCACTTGGAGACACGCATGTTTAACACTACTGCACAGATACCACATATCCAGGAAAACACTCATAAAGAGGTTCACAGACCTCTATAACACATGCATGTGTGCAAAGATAAACCTATCTGTAGAGTCACACGATAGGTGTCAGCAAATGTGTTTGGACCAATGGCTGAAGAAAGAAGTCAGAGATAAAGACATAGATGGGTTTTCTAGGTTTGGAAGAATGTGTGTATGTGGAGGACAGGCTGGTGGGAGAGAAAGCCAGGGAGAAATAGGGAAGGGAGAGATCCTGACACCAAAGAAAGAGGGGAATGGTTATTTGCAACGTACCAACAACTTGCCTAGCCTTCATTTATTCGTCTATTCATGTAACAGCTTTTTTTTTTTTTTTTTTTGAGACACAGAGTCTTACTCTGTTGCCCGGGCTAGAGTGCCATGGCGTCAGCCTAGCTCACAGCAACCTCAAACTCCTGGGCTCAAGCGATGCTTCTGCCTCAGCCTCCCGAGTAGCTGGGACTATAGGCATGTGCCACCATGTCCAGCTAATTTTTTCTATATATATTTAGTTGGCCAATTAATTTCTTTCTATTATTAGTAGAGACGAGGTCTTGCTCTTGCTCAGGCTGGTTTCGAACTCCTGACCTTGAGCAATCTGCCCGCCTCGGCCTCCCAGAATGCTAGGATTACAGGCTTGAGCCACCGCGCCTGGCCTTTTTTCTATATTTTTTTAGTTGTCAGACTAATTTCTTTCTATTTTTAGCAGAGATGGGGTCTCACTCTTGCTCAGGCTGGTCTCGAAATCCTGATCTCGAGCGATCCTCCCGCCTCAGCCTCCCAGAGTGCTAGGATTACAGGCGTGAGCCACCATGCCTGGCCTTCATGTAGCAGTTTCTGAGCTGAGTCCTCCGCTGGGCCTCAACCCTGTCCTCATATATGTATAGCCTGTGAGGGATAGAGATCTACCCATGAGCAACTATGACACAGAGTGGCAAGTGGCGGGGCACGCACATCCCACTTCTGGGCAGCAGTGGGATGTAAGATATGTCAGGGAAACTTAAATGAAGATTTGAACAAGTAGGAGTTGGCTGGATGAAAGAGATGGATGGGGAGATCAGCTTGGGCCAAGGAAACAGTGCACAGGAATGTGTAAATATTAGCTTCCTGTTGCTGCTGTAACAAATTACCATAAACTTAGTGGCTTCAAGCAGCACAGGTTTATTTTCTTGTAGTCTGAAGGCCAGAGATCTGAAGTCAATTTCACTGGGCTAAAATCAAGGTTTGGCAAGGCTGGCTCCTTCTGTAGGCTCTGAGAGGACAGTCTATTTCCTTTCCTTTTCGGCTGTTAGTGACTACCTGTATTCCTTGGCTTGTGGACCATTACTCCACCCTCAAAGCGCATCACTCCAATCTCTGCTTCCATCCTCCTATTGTCTTCTCCTCTGACTCTGACTCCTCTTGCCTCCCTCGTTCCTATCAGAACGATTGTGATTATATGGCCCCCCTGGATAATCCAGAATAATCTTCCCATCTCAAGATTGTTAATTAAATCACATCTGCAAAGTCTCTTTTGCTATATAAGGTAATATTCACAGGTTCTGGAAATTAAGATGTGGACATATTGAAGACCATTATTCAGCCTACAAAGGAGGTGACATATTATCTCACAACCTTCAAAATGCCCTCTGATGTATTTTATTATCCCTAGATCTAAGATGAGGAATCTGAATCTCATAGAGATTAAGTGATTTGTCTTAGACATAGATAATAAACATTTTAAAATTAGACAAAAGAATACACAGAAAATGCAACAAAGCATTCAAAACCTCACCACCCCGAAGTAATCAGTAGTACCTTTGGTGGACATATACCTATATAAAGAAAGAAGCATTGAGAGAAAGAGGTATAGAGAGAGCCAGACAGGTAGAAAAACTATCTCAGCATGAGACTGTTCTTATAGTCCTAATGGGACATACTATGGAAGCTATTTTTTAACTGAAAGTAGAAAATATACTTTTACTTGAATTTAATAGAGGAAAAAGAAATTAAAGTGAAAGTGAAGGAATAGTTGAACTTCAGCTAAATATTTTTTCACCTCAAAAAATAGTCATTCCTGAAAGACTCCTTTCAAGTTTAGAAAAAACATCTGATTAAGAGATTGGAGTAGGATTTTTACCATTATTTTCAGTTTTATACTCTATTAATTGACTGTGAACTATGAAAGAAAACGTGATTAATACTTCTGCCCTCCTATCCATCCTCCTCTCTGCTCCAGATTATGTTGCCCATGTTGTTTTTACTTTATCAGGATTTATTACACAGTTGACCCTTCAGCAACATGGGAGTTAGGGGTATTGACACCTTGCACAGTCGAAAATCCATGTATAACTTTTGACTCCCCCAAAACTTAACTACTTATGGCCTACTGTTGACTAGAAGCCTTACCAATAACATAAACAATTGATTAACATGTATTTTATATGTTATATGTATTATATACTGTATTCTTACAATAAAGTAAGCTAGAGGAAAAAATTAAAATCATAAGGAACAGAAAATACATTTACTATTCATTAAGTGGAAGTGAATCATCATAAAAGTCTTTTGTTTTTTTAAATTGAGACAGAGTCTCACTCTGTCGCACCAGGTAGAGTGCAGTGGTGTGATCATAGCTCACTGCAACCTCAAACTCCTGATTTAAGTGATCTTCCTGCTTTAGCCTCCCAAGTAGCTGGCCACCATGCCCAGCTACCTTTTTCTAATTTTTTTTTTTTAGTAGAGGCTGGTTTTGAACTCCTGACCTCAAGCAATCCTCCCACCTCAGCCTCCCAGAGTGCTAGGATTATAGGTATGAGCCACTACACCTGGCCTATCATAAAGATCTTCATCTTCATTGTCTTCAATGTTGAATGGGCTGAGAAAGAGGAAGAGACAGGGTTGGTCTTGCTGTCTCAGGAATGGCAGAGGTGGAAGAGGAGGCAGGAGAGGTATATACCGTGCACAAGTGATATAACTTTTATTGAAAGAAATTCCTGTCTAAGTGGACCCACGTAGTTCAAACCTATGTTGTTCAAGCGTCAACTATATTTACATTCTGTGCTGCAACTCAAATTCCCACAAGTTTAATCCTAACCTCAATGGAACTAATGTCACCATCAGTTCTTTTACCATGAATCTCCCTTTCTCAGCTCCTGATTTTTAACTAATCTTTCTCTGACTGGATTTTGTCATTGAGTAGTTTTTTTCTAGAAAGGTTCACGAGTTCTCTATCCCCCAAATTCATGATTGAGATCAACCATTCTGTTGATTATGATTTGGGATGACACTTTTTTACCCTCAGAACTTTGTAGATATTGCTTCATTACCTTCGTCAAATGTTACCTTGGAGAAGCCTGAGATCAGGTTGAATTTCCCCCCTTGTAAATGACTTGCCTTTTCTGCCTAGGTACTTGAAGTATTCTTACTTTATCCTCAAAGTTTGGTCACTAAGTCAGTGTGTCTTAATGTCAATTATTCTGTTATATGGTGTGCCTTTTCAATCTGAGTATTCAGTTTTTTTCATTTCAGGGGAATATTTTCCGTATTCCATACCTTAATATCTTTTTGTGTTCCACTTTTGGAACCTATACTAATTCCAAACTAGGGCTGCTAGTGGTTATGTGTACGGTACCTTGTCTTTGTCTTCTGTCTATTATCATCTCTCTAATTGTGTTAATATCTTTATCTTCCCCAGCACATTTACTCTCAGTATCGCAAGTGTTTTCCTACACAATATTACTTTGATTTTTAGCCATATCTAGTCTGTGTTTTGCTCTTTCTAGTTTATTTTTACATCTGTAGTGATATTATTTTCATCCCTAAGGTAATAATTTTGCCTTGGTTTTCTAATCTCCCTTTCCATCTTATTCTGTTGTTTTATCATCTTGTCTTCGAGCTCTTTGTTGTATTGATTTCATACAATTCATAAGGCCTTCTGTAACAGGAAGAATTTGCCAGGAGTCTGCTTTTATTCCTTTAGTTGTGTTATCTTCTAGATTGGGTTCTTCAACTATTTTTTGCACTCTGTCTTCCTTGCTCCCTTCCTTCTCTCCCTCCCTTGCTCCTTCTTTTCTTCCCACTTTCCCTCCTTCCTGCCTATATGTTGGCTGTGATCTGTGTGTCTAAAGGCCATGTAATTTCCTTTCCTCTTACTCCTAATGGCTATGTCTCATGTTTAGCAGACCTCTCCTTGCTCTGGGGTATGGGTACATGGGCCCCTCCCCATCTTGTCGGGACCAGTCTATCTTCCCCTGGAAGCTATGGTTCGAAGGCTGGCTGTTGCTTTCAAACCCACCCACCCCCATTTCTAAAGCCTGAGGGTGGCTTGGCTGGGGCCTGCTGACATTCTTGGGGCCTGAGTGCTGTCCCTCCTCTGAGACCCTATTAGATATCTTGTTCCACCTGGTTCCTATAGGCTTTGGCTTATCCGCCACAACTTTGGTCCCATACGCTGGAAGATGCCAAGCCATGGCAGCTCTTTTTCCTTCTACTGAGGCCTCTTGGAGGAACATGGGGGCTTCTATTTTACAAAGGTTTTTCCCAGGCTTTTCTATGCCTGCCTACTCACCCAACAGTCCACTTCTCTCAGATTACAGGACGTCAGTGAGAATTCTTGGTGTTTTGTTGACTCACCTTTTCTCAGTGCTACTTTTCGGAGACATACCACTCACTCATTGCACCAGGATCTTCTGTTACTTCCTTTGGCTATCGCATTTCAAGGTTTATAAAAAGGATTTTCGTGTTGTTTGGACTTGATGAGTTTGTAGCAGTGTTTTTGTTTTTGTTTTGGGTTTTGTTCATTTTATTAGTGGGGGTTGGGTGGGGTGATTCTGTGATGGCCTCACTTTGTCATCTTAACTCAGAGATCCCCACCCTTGCCTGTCCATACCTTTCCCCTCAAACCCCCTCCTCTGGGCAGGCCCAACCCCCAATACTTTCAGGTCTCTTGGATGAGACAAGGTCCCACAGAACAAGGCCTGAGCACAGAGTGGGTGTTCAGCCCATGGCAGAGAGGGAATGAGCAGGGAGCATGTCATGGAGGCAGCATCACAGGGACCTCAGACGCTTCATGGGAGGGCATCTGGGCAGAAGCACAGCATGAACCAAAGCATGGAAGTAGGAAAGTATAAAACAATTATTGGGGAACAAAGGCGGTCCCCTGGAGGAGTGCCAGCTGAAGAAACAGGAGAGAGACTGGAGAGGTGGGCAGGCAGGGCCCAGGAGTGTAGGCTGGCATGGGGGCTGCCCCTGTGTGTGACTAAAGCACTTAGCTCTTGTGTCTGGAACCTCAGGGAATACTGTGGTGGGCGGGAGCAGGTACAAATAGGAAAGCCTGGTTCCTTGTCTCTCCTCCCCATCCTCAGCCCTTCCCAGGGAACCTTCTCTGACAGCTCCCCTCCCACTGCCTCCCTGTCCTGGTGAACCCCAAATTGTCCGTGCTGTCTTCCCTCAGCCAGGGCCACACCAGGCACACTCTCCTTCACAAGCCACATGTGAATATGCTATAGATGTGCCCCTGGTCACCTAGCCACACAAAAACAAACATGGTGCACAGTTGCACACCATCACTTCAACTTGCATGTGATGATGGCATCGTGACACATGCTGTTGTGGGCACACTTTATATACAGCCCCAGGCGATCTGGCTTCCTCTCTGGGGCTGTTGCCTCTGAATCTCCTGAGGACCTGTCCTGCCCCCTGGTGGCTACTCCCCAAGCCACTGTCCTTCTGGAAGGACCCTACCTACCTCCTTCTTGGCCTGGTCCCTGCCCAAAGAAGCTTCTGCCCTAGAACAGCCTCTCCCCTCAAACTGGACCTGTGAGACCAGGCCCCCTCAGATATCCTCCAGACCAGCCTCCCCGCTCAGACTGGTGCTGAAGGGCAAGGCCTTCTCAAATAGGGTGACCAACTGTCCAGCTTGCCTAGGACTGAGGGGTTTCCTAAGACTTGAGATATTCAAGTCCCAGGCAAACTAGAACTAGTTGTTGATTCTATTCTTCAGACCCGTGGGCCTTCAAATTAGTCTCTCCTCAGACTAGACCCATCAGACCAGGCCCCTTCAGACACTCTCTAGATCAGCCTATCTCTCAGGCTGCCTTTTCAAACAAAATCTCTTCAGAAGCATATGCCAGACCAGCCTCCCCTCAGGCCAGACCTGTCACACAGACCCTCTCCCCATCAGAGTGGCGCTGTCTGGTAGGTCCCCTCCAGTTTCTCTCCTCAGATTGGCCCCCTCTGACTCCCCTCCTAGACCTCCTTCCTCTCCCCCTCCTCTGAGAAGAGGAAAGGGTGGTGGGACTACACCCCAAAGCTTCCTGCCCCTAGGACTTTATTCTGCATGTCCAGACAGGGGCTGCCTTCCGAGGGTCTCGTGGCTGTGGGCTATGAGTGTGGAGGGCCTCAGGGCACAGAGACACACAGGTGCAGGCTGCAGAGCTGGGATTTGGAGCCAAGCGTTCCGTTTTCTCCATGTGAGGATGAACTTTCTCAGACTTCCAGCATCCACAGGTTGTGAGCTCACAGGCTCTGGGGAGTTCTCAGGACTGGAGGCTGCCCAGGAGGGATCCCTGCCTAGTATCTCCGTCTCTCCTGGCTGGCTGCTGGGATGCAGACCAGACGTGGGATTTATGTGCTCGGAGCTGCCAGCCTGGGAGCAGGAATGAAGGGCAGGCAAGTGGCCGAGAGGGGGCAGCAGAAGCCAGGACAGCCCTTGGCTCAGGCTGGTGAGGAGCAGCGGCCACAGGCTGGGGTCTAGACTGGAGTGGGAACCCAGAGGGAGGCACAGAAAGAGGACTGACGGGGAGAGGGAAGAAGGACAGAGACAGAGGCAGAGACGGGGTGGAGATATATGCAGAGAAATACACAGACACAGGGAAAGGGATGGAGATACATACAGAGACACAGAGATACGGAGGGAAACACAGAGACACAGAGATGGGGATAGAGATAGAGACAGAGAAAGGGAGAATGGCAGAGAAGGGAAGATTGGCAGAGACAGGGGAGAGGAAGAGAGATGCAAAGGAAGGGCTACAGATGGAGAGACAGAGACAAAGAGGGAAAAAGAGAAGAGACAAAATATGGAAACATACAGAGAGACAGAGATGGGACAGAGACCTACAGAAGGAAGTACCGAGACAGGAACCAGGATGAAGACATATTCAGAGACAGGAATGGGACAGAAAGAGACAAATATAGAGATGGGAATGGGTTTAGCAAGAAGAGAGGGGTAGAGGAGGGCAAGGCAGAGACAAGTCCAGTGTTATAAAAATGGGGCAGAGCCACTCCAGGAGGAGAGACCAGGGGGGCAGGGGCTGATAAGCCAGGACACGGAGGGGAGTCCCCACCCCAAGGGCACCACAGGGGGCAAAGAGAACTAGTGGGCTGGAAGGCTGGGCCACTGTGCACCTTGGGTCTGGGATCCAAGCCTTCCTCCCCCTCAGTAGTGTTTTAATTCTCCAGTTCTGCTTTAGCTCCAAGAAATGATGTCTGCACTTAGCCCCGCCTCCCCAGAGCCACCATGGGAAATGCATGTGAAGGGACAGTACTTGAGAGGGGCCGCAGCAGACAGCAGCCATGGCCTTCCAAGGCGAGCAGCCTCTGTGAGGTCGAAGGGCCAGGACCCGCAAGGAGGGATAACCACCCCCAGGCCCAGGCCCATCAGAAACAATGACACTGGCCCTCCAGCCACCTGGGCTTGGGACAGGGCTGGGTCTCTCCTGGGGTGGAGGGCAGGGAGAGAGATGCCCCAGTCTTCCCCTCCATAGCCTCCGAGGCTCCAGCCGGCCCCCTCCCCTCCTTCTGCCCCCTCCTCCCCTGGCCCCACATAATTGCTTTCCCATGTTGTTAATGGAGGCCAGATTGCTGATGCCCAAGCCCTGGGTGGGCGGTGGGTGGGTCAGGGCTGACCAGAGCTCTCAAGGCAGGAAGGCGGCACAGACCAGAGACCCCCTCACTTCAGCCCACCCACCCCAAGGATGGAGAAGGGTAGAGGTTCCCTTCCTATCCCAGGAATACAATTTCCTTGGCAAGAGAGTTGGTAACGCCCTGCTCTCTCTACCCTTGCTGGACCTGGGGTGTACATTCAGGCCTGACCCATACCTTGCAGGGACCAAACAGATAGGAAGAACTGGGGGTTCGGGGTACAGAGCAGGTCCACAACCCCTTCTCAGGACGTCCATCCTGGGAGCCTCGTCCTGTGAATGGAGAGCCATGTGCTCCCACAGCTGGGACTAGCCGCCTTGACACCAGGCCTTTGCTTTCCACGGTCTCCCACCTAGAACAACTCTCTCTCCTCTGACACAGAACAGAGTCAGCCACCGTCACTCTGGAGCCCCTTGTGAGGGTCTAACTCAGAGTCTGTGTCCAGGCCTGACCTATCAGTGCCTGAGGCACTGTCCCAGGGCGCGATCCCAGGCAGGCCTGGTGAGACCCACGAGGAGCGTCCATCCCTGAGCCTGCTCTGAGGAGGGTTTGAATTGGGAGCGTGTGTGTGGTGACATCAGGGGACTGGTGGGTGAGTGGAGGTGCGGTGCCAGCACCTGCTACGGGGAGTGCGTATCAGGTGGACAAGTCTGTGTACACACTGTGTCCGTAGCTTTGACTCCACCTCTCTCTTCTTGCTCCAGGGACCCAGAGCGAGGCCAACCCTGGCTCTCCACATTGGGGCTCTGACCTACCCTTTCACCCCCCAGGTCAGAGGGTCTGCCTACTTGTCCCCAGCCCCAGGCTTTCTCAGCTGAGGAGCCTCAGTGAGATGGCTTCTGTTAGAGGGGCTAGACCTGAGCAGGCCAGGGGCAGCCAGGAGGCCCCTCCTCTGAGGAGAAGTCAGAGGGTGTGTGGGCAGGATGTGGAACTGAACCAAAGACTGGCCACCCTGCAAATCCAAAGCCCTGCCCTCGCCAACTCCACATTGAGTCCTGACTGTAACCTAACCCTGAGGGTAAACCTGAACTCTGTAATTGCAGTCCTGAAACATTGGTCCATCCCCAGTCACAAGCCAAGCAGCCTCCTCCAGGCAGCCTCCCTGTCTGCCCAGGCCCAGGACACTCTGTGCTCTGAGCCTCTGTGGCCTGACTGAGCCCTACGCCTGACCTTCTAGCATCCCTGGACTGTGTGTCCTAGAGGGCAGAGGGCTGGGATCATCTCTCTCTCTCTCTCTCTCTCTCTCTCTCTCACACACACACACACACACACACACACACACACACACACACACACGCATACACACACGCCAAGGATGAAGCCTAGCCTCTTCACCTTCTTCCATCTCTGGCCCCGTGGGTAGAGCTCAGGCGTGGGCACTCATGGAAGGCAGCTCTGGAGATGACCCTTGAAAGGCCTCTGCCCTGGCCAGGACTGCAGCAGCCTCCGGGACTTACTGGATGCCCCCATGTGGCACCAACCTCCCCTGGGACCCCTCATTTCCCATAACTTTGCCTTGGCTGCAATCCTGTGCTCCAGGGAAGCCCCACTCCCCAAGAAGTAGAAAGCACTGTTGTCAGATATGTCTGCCTGAAAGGTGAACTGTCTCCCCATCCTCCCCAACCATAATTTCTTTGCTTCTCCGGGCCTGGAAGAGGAGGGCTCCTTGGAAAAGGGTACCTTCCCAAAGTGGGTCTGTTCCAAGGACTCATGAAATGGTGACGTTTAATGAGAACCCCCCACCCCCGACCCTGTATATACATCTATAAAAAATTCAAATACAGCAAGTTACCATTGAATCAGACTAGAAGGGACTGACAGGGCATTAAATACTGTGGGGTAGGAGCAGGGCCAGGGGAGGGCCGTACAAAACAGGGGCAGAAGTGGGGGGACTGAAAAGTGTGGGTGCTGGGGGGAGGGGGATGGCTGGGCCCCCCCAGCATCAGGAGCTTATAATCTGATGGTGGCAACAGAGACCCTGGGACAGACAAGAGGCTAGGGCAGGAGGAGAAACTGTGAATGTGAGAGGCTCCCCTCAGGCCCCCAAGGGCTCCTGGGAGTCGCTGGCGTTGGAGGGTCCAGCCCGAGGGTGCAAGGTGGGGGGTCTTTGGTGGGTGGGTTAGCTGCATGGCCCTCCTCACCTGATGGAGGAAGGAGGGCCGGCTTGGTGTGGCGGGGCTAGGGGACGGCAGGCCCGGGCCTGCCGGGGTCTCTACAAATTGTGTCTGAAGAGAATGCAAAAGGTCCTCCTGCCGTGTGCAAAATAGAAACCGGGCTCTGCAGGCTCAGCTCCGGCCTCCTGCTCCTCTGCAGGTGCTCTGCGTGTCCTCATGGATGCCGGGCTCTGGGGAGACAGGCAGGGGCCTGTGAGGGGCGAGGCTGGAATGGGGGTCCCCTCAGGCTGTCCTCTGCTACCCAGCCTCACTCAGCCTACCAGATCAGGAGACTGCTGGCAGTGGCGGCAGCGGCAGCCAGGGCCAGAGTGACAGGGACACTGATCAAGAAGGGTGCCGAGGGTCCTCCGCCGCTGCCCAGCTCGCCAGGGTCACAAATCTTCGTGGTGGGCGGGGGTGCCAGTGAGCTGGTGGTGCTGGTCGTGGTCTCTGGGGAGCATGGGAGAAACTCAGGGCAGGGCCAGGACTGGGGGCCAACCCAGATATGGGTGTTCACGAGGCACACAGGTCCTGCTTCCTGAGTCAGACTGGTGCTGGCTCCCCCATCAGACAGCCCTGTCTCCTCTCCCAAATATGTCCTGCCTCCCCCATCAGGCAGACCCTGCTTCCCAAAGCTCACAGATGACCCTCCCCCCAATGACCTCTGCCAAGGAGATCAAGATAGCAAGGACCAGGCATGGCAAGAGTTGGAAGTGTGGCAGCCACAGAGAGTGCTGGGGGCAGAGCCCCCAGGCCTGGAAGGAGCGGGAGGAAGCAGGGTGGAGCCAGGCAACAGGGCAGGCCACTGAGAGCAAAGGATCCGGGGTAGGGGGCGGGCTCACCCACAGCCTGGGCCTCGGTGGTAAGGTGTTGTGGTTCCTCAGTCCAGGGCGTGGCGTGGGCAGCCACACTCCAGTCACTCCACGTCCCAATCTCATTGTCCTTGGCTGCCACCTGGATGATGTATTCCTTCCCAGCATAGGCATCTGTGATGGTGTGTGCTGTGCCATCTGACAGCTCTACCTGCAGCCAGACCGTGGGATGGTGGGTAAGGACACCCCTGAGGGACAGGAGAGTGAGGCACCCCGCCAGAGGAAGTGAGAACACCTCTGGGGAAAGGAGAGTGAGGACACCCCTGGAGGAAATGAGGACTTCCCTGGGGAGAGAGAGGACATTGAGAATGTTCCTGCAGGAGAGTAAAGACATCTTAGGGAGGGGACCTCGAGGGAAGGCAGTTAGCTCTGAAGGAAAGTAATGAAATCTTTAAGGAGGCTAGAAACACCCCCAGGGGAGAATAAGGATGACTTTGCTTAGTGTCTACGACTCTGCTATCGTCCCAGTTTTCTCACAAGCCCAAGCCTGACTGAGTCTTGACCTCAGTCCCAGTCTGGAGGTGATGAGAGTAATGGGGTGAGGGTGGATGGTGGTATACTGCCCTCCTCTCCCATCAAGAAGCAGCTGAGAGGCTGGGCGTGGTGGCTCACACCTGTGATCCTAGCACTTTGGGAGGTTGAGGCAGGAGGATCGCTTGAGGTTAGGAGTTTGAGACCAGCCTCAGCAACATAGCAAGATCCCATCTCTACAAAAAATAGAAAAATTAGCCGGGCATGGTGGTGCATGCCCATAATCCCAGCTACTCAGGAGGCTGAGGCAGGAGGATCACTTGAGCCCAGGAGTTTGAGGCTGCTGTGAGCAATAATCATGCCACTACTTGTCATGTCCAGGCAACAAAGTAACCCTGTCTCTAAAAAAACAAAAAAACAAAAACCAAGAAGCAGTTTAGAGAACTAGGCTGCCTGAGTTAAAAGTTTGGCTACATCCCTTACTAGCTAGGTGACAAAGTTACCTAACTTCCACGTGCCTTGACATCCTCATCTGTAAAATGGTGTTAACAATAGTATCCATCTCTTAGGGTTATAATGAGGACTGGGGCATGTGGAAAGCACCAACACTTCAGCCAGCGCTGCCATGATCATGGGTTCCAGCTCAGAGCCTGGGTTCCCAGATGCCCAGTGCACCCACCAGCCAGGCTGGAAGGCCTCCTTGTGATTATCACCCTCCCTGAGGTGGAAAGGGGTGGAGGACAGCCCCTGTGGTGGCAGGGGACGGGACAGTTGCCCCATTTCCTCCTGGAGGCATTGCCACCCCACCCCCGCCCTGGCTGGCCCCATCCTGCTGGTCTCCCCCACCCTCCAGGCTGGCCTGCCTGTCCGGCGCCCCTCCCAGGCCCAGGCTGGGCTCTGGTTCATCTCAGCGGCACCCGCCGCCTCATTAAGCCGCCTCGTAAACAGGGGCAGCCGGCAAGGGCGGAGGAGGGGGCCGCTCTGGGCTACGTCTGGCTTTAGGGCTTTTGCGGTCCCTGTTCCAATCTTCCCCCAAGAAAACTGGGGTCTGGGCTACTTGACCTGACAGGCTGCAAGTACATGTGCGCCTGTGTGTGTGTGTGTGTGCAGTAGGTGCAAGCACAGCAGGAAGCCCTCCAGTTCCTGTTGAGTCTGTGGCCCTGATGTGGTGGTAAAGGTCAGGGTCATGGTGAGAGACATTTTGGGGCCAGACCCTGGGCTCAGTAAATCCTACCCCCAGCCCTGGAATATCAGGGAGCCCAGATCCTCCCTTCTTGAAGCTGGGGCCCCAATTCCACCTCTGGCCCCCGCAGTTCCCTTCTGCTCTGCAAAGATCCCCTCTGGCTGAGTAGCTCTAGCTCCTTCAGCTCCTCCTTCCTCCTGCAAGGATTCTGCCCTCAGACCTCCACGTCTGTCTTTCCCCAAAGGGAGAGAGCTGGGGAGCAGATCAAATTCCACTGCATTGGGGGGGCTCATGGTGGGCGCCATACCTCTAGGAATGTGGCCCCAGAGCTCAATGCTCTCCTGGTGGCCACATCTCCTAGGCCTGGACTCTTCTTGCTGGGCTATCACTAATCCCTTAATCCACCCCCTTAAGAGAAAGGCTCCTCAATTGGCAGGAACTCCCTAGTTGCTGGCATCCACTTTGCCTGCAGCGGAGCCCTCATCCGGTCTGCTGCAGCAGATGTGAGACACCCTCCAGGCCTCCCTGAGTTAGGGCCAGAGCAGGAGCTGCAGGGAACCCATGCTGGGTCCCAGTACTTGCTTCCCCCTTGTCCACGCTGAGACAGCTCCTGCCAGCCCTCCTGGTGCCCATTCTTTTGCAATTCCTGATTTGTATTTTCCTCCTGAAAATCCAACTGATGTTTTTCTATGCTATCTCTTCCACACCCCACCCAGTCACACACTTGCCAAGATCAAGGATGGGGGAGAGTAGACTCTGTTCAGAGCAAAACTTAAGTTGAAAAGAGCCATAAATCTAGGCAACCCCAATGCCAATGAGACACAGAACACGGCTAGGATGTGCCACAGGCCATGTGAGTTTCTGCCGCAGAGCCTGCACACTTTGCTCTGCCTGTGTCAGTGTGGGGGTCAGTTCTGCCCACGGTGCAGGCCAGAGCATGTCTTAGCATGTTAATCACACGCATATATGGAGCACGGTTCCTGCTGGGAGCCACGTGTGTGTATGCATGGTCCCGTGTGTGTGGTGGGCGGTGTGCCAGGTCCACTGCAAGGCGTGTGCGCTGCGATGTGCGGGGCTGCTGCCTGTAGCTCGTTAGCGGGGGAGGGGGGCTTGTGAAACTAGACCCTGGTTATTAGCAATGCATTAGGCGCGGGCAGCTGGCCAGGCAAGAGGGACTCCGGACTCTGTCAGGGAACATGTGATCGTGTGAGCAGCCTTTGTGGGGGCCAGGCTCGCAACCCGGACAGGCACCCAGGAATCAAATTACGCACTTTAAAGGCCAGGCGGGAGGTAGGCATGAGGAGATGGAGCTGGAGCCTGGTGGATGCTGTGGGGGTCCAAGTTGGAGCCCCTGGGTTGCCCCATGGGAGCCAGCCTGGGTTGCCCCATGAAGCACCCTCCCAGCCTCAGTCCTACACCACAGACCTCGTGGGCCACACAGAGTGCCCCCAACCCCATGGGCCCAGGGCTAGCAACATGAGGAAACCCCAAGTCTGCCCCAAACCATTGGCTGCCCCCCAGAGCTCTCTGTCGTAGCTTGATCAACATCCAGACCACAGCCTGACCCCACACTGACCCTTATTCACTGCTTGGTTCCCAGCCCAGGCCACCTTCTGACCCGTAACCTTAAGCTGATCCCTAAGCTTGGTCTGACTTTAGAGCCCTGATGCTAGTCGTGGCCTAAATTCACACCTTGGACCAAGCTTAACCCCCTTGAGCCCATCCATGTGAGTCCTTGAGAACCGGGACTTTCCTGCTCCTTGCATCCAGCACAGGCTGAGCCTGGGCCAGAGTGTGAAGAGGGAGATGCCTGGTCAGCGCTGAAAGCTAGAGGTAGGGAAAGGGAACGCTGCCCGCCCTGCTATCTCCCTTCCAACATTTCTCTCCACTACCCTGGGGAGCCACAGACAGATTGTTCCCACTGCACTAATGGGGGCCGCTAGGAACCCCTAAGGACAGCCCCCTCAGCTCCATCCATTCTCCCAGGTCCACCTGGTCCCTTCTCCCCCCAGAAAGCCTCTCCAACTGCCATCAGGTCTCACTGGAGCTGCTTCCGCCTGGGACATGAGTGCCTCTCATGCTGTGTGGTCCCAACTCAAGCACCCAGGATCTGGACAGGGCACGGCAGGGCACTCACATGCTGCCACTGGTCCAGGATGAGGGGTCGGTAGCGCAGAAAGAACTTCAGAGGAAAGGACTCAGGGTCAGGCCAGGTTGAGGGGGTCTGCCATGTCACCTCCAGCCGGCGAGGATTGCTGGGCACTGGCCGGGCTACCACATTTTCTGGAGGGTCAGGCTTCACTGTTCAGGAGACATAGCTTTATTACTGCACTGATCTCTGGGAACAACCCCAGCCCACCATGCTGATCTTCTCATATTGCCAACCATTGATATCATCATCATGGTCACCATCCTCCTCTCTGTTGTCAATTCTGGCAACCACCATAGACAACCATCTCATTATTTCCACCTCTGACATCCCCATCATCACCAATGACTGTCACTACAGTCACTGTCACCAGCTCTTGGTATCAACATCCCAAATTTCATCTCATCATCCCAACCCCCTCCTCATGCTGACCAGCATCCCAGTAACTGAGCCTACTGATTAGGCTTACCACTGTCACCCCGTTCATCACCTGGATCACCCCCTCCCACTCCAGCATCACACACTCCCCCAAGGCTGGTTTTTCACCTCAACTTTTTCAGTTCCAAACTAAGACCTGGGTCAAGGTTAAGAGACAGTGTTGCAGTCCACAGGTGTTGCAGATCTGAGTTGGGGGTAAGCTGGGGCTCTGATGGGAGCATCTAAGGGCCCAGCTCATGTAGAAATACTGTGGCTGGGGATCCAGCCATGGGGTATTGGGAGGATGACAGGGGCAGGCCGAGGGCTCTGGCTGTGATGGGGTAGTAGCAGGCAGAGAGCTTGCCTGGAGCGGGGCAGGGGCAGGCAGAGGGTCTGGCTGGGATGGGGGTCGGGGGAGGGAGGTATCTGTCCCAGTCCTGTCTCCTGTTCTGACACCTCATTCATCACAAGCCGTAAGGAAGCCATTAACGTTGAGGGGTGGGGGGGTGGAGGCTGCAGCTGCACAAGGGTCTGGCCCAGCCTGCCCCACCTTCCCCCTGCTGCATGCTCTGGGAGCCAGAGAGGCGATGGGAAGAGCTGCTGGAGAGGTCTTTTGGCCCTGCAGGTAAAGGACAATCACTTACATGTTCACAGGTGGGTATATGTCATGCATATATGTGCACATGTATATACACACCACATATACCTGTGCGCGAGCATGTGCGTACCATGTATACAAGTGCCCGCATTGGAATATCCCCACCAATGTTTATGGACGCCTCTGGCACACACACTCGTACATAATCCCACCCGAGTTTGCAGCGGGTACCCCGCCCCACCCCCGCACGCACCAATGGTGAACTCGTCGAAGGTGATAGCTGTGGCATTGTGGCCCAGGGCATTGCTGACACTTATGGAGACCTTGTACTTGATGGTGGAGAACAGGTGCATGTAGCGGATGTGGCAGCGGTTCTTGAGGGCTGGGTCCTTCTCACAGACCATAATTTTGGAGCCGTGCCTGGGGAGGGGTGAGGCCCAGGTACCATTACCAAATGAAGGGTCAGGTGGGGTAGAGGTTGGGGGAAGGTCAAGCCCAAGGCTGGTCTGGGATCCGGACTGAGGGCATGGTAGGGGGATGGGGGAGAGGTCAGAGGTCAGGACTAAAACCGGGTCACAGGCGCAGCTACTCACAGCACGGTCACATTGAAGGTGTTGGGAATGTAGGTGGGGGTGGGCAGATGCCAGCTGCAGTAGAAGCCCTTGGGGTAAGTGTTGGAGCGGCAGCTGAGCACGGGCTCCCGCGGCGGCACTAGGGGTGAGGACAGCAAGGTCAGGGCATTCTTGGAGCCCCTAGTCCCCTGTACTGGTGTGGGGACAGGTGGGCCCCATAGCCCCAGCTCTCCCCCTTCGGCCTATCATCGATGCCAAAGGTGGGGGGGGCTGTCAGCGAGGGTCTGAGGCTTCCCAGGCCACAGAGAGCCAGATGTTTAATTAAAGAAAAACAAGGGCTGTGCAGAGCAGAAGCCCCCCCCACCTGCTCGATGGAGGCAGGGACTGTGGGGAGCAGGGGCTTCGGGCTTCAGCTCATCAATCACAGGATGGAGGTGATGTCTGGGGAATCAGCCCCAGCCCCACACCTCCTGCCACACTGTGTCCACTCCCAGAGGAAGACCATGCAACAGTGACTGAGGGGAGTCCGGGATGTGTCCTCTGGCTGCTGGAGTGATCCGGGTGCACTTCCTGGAGAAAGGACACCCCAGGCTGCCCCTCAGTAGACACTAAGAGGCACAAGGCCAGGCCTGGTGGCTGCACAGGAACAACACTGGGCGCTGTCCCTGTGCGTACATATGTGCGTAGGTCTCCATGTGTATGGGTATTATATGTTACACGCACATCTGCATTTGACGTGAAAAAGTTGCAGTGATGCATAGGAGCATCTATGTGGATGTGTGTGTGTCTGTGTGTGGCTCTCAGAGTGCATGTCCCTCTATGACTGTGTGTATAGTGCCTGTTGAAAGGAAGCTGATGTTCCCTTTGCATGTACCTCATTCCAGCTTCTCCATCACAGACCCCCGTAGGATGCCCTTTACAAGGTCAGCAGCTGCCTTTACTCCGGAGTGGAACGGCCCAGAGAGGGATGGGGCCCAAGGCCACACAGCAAGGCAGAGCTGGGACTAAACCCCAGGACGGAGTTACCCACCTACATGACTACACACGCACACTTGGGAAGTCCTTTCTGCTGTCTAACCACACTCTTTTTGCTGCCGTGAGCACTTAGCCCAGCTGTTCCACCTTCAAGCACTGGGTAAGGCGTGAGGACAGGCGGCTCAGGTTCCTGGAAGGAGGCAGCTTCTGTGATCTGACCCAGGCAAGGAATGTCCGTCTGTGGCTCCAGGGACACTGACACCTCCCTCCTGTGCCTCCCCCAACCCCCGCCCCCTGCCTGACAGGTGGACAGGAAATGGGAGGGGGGGGCAGCTCAATAAGCCAGGGACAGCAAAGGGGAGTGTGTGTCTATGCTTGTAGAGTGGCCATGGTGACACATGGGAAACTGTGGGCTTCCATCCACAGTGTGCACGTGACTGCGAGTGACTTTGTGTGATTGCGTGTACATGTCCAGTGTGTCCAGTATGTGTTAAGCTGTGGAGGGGCTTGGGGCAGAACCCCCAGGACCCAGATATGGCTTTGCGGCAGAGATGAGAGGGCAGGAAGGCATCAGGAGAGCTTCAGTGTAGCAGGTGGAGTGGGCAATTGGTGGCAGAGACAGCTCCACTTCCCAGACCTGCAGGAGAGAGCCAGAGCCCAGCTGAGACCCCAGGAGGGGCAACCTGCATTCTACCCTCTGCTGCCTGCCTCCCCTGGGAAGCCTTCCCAACCCCGTGTCCATCTTGTGTCTGCTCTGTTCATCCTGTGTGCCTTTAGTGTCCATTCCCTATCTGCCCACGGGTGTAGAGCTCTGCATGGGGGTGGGGTGGGGGGCGGCCAAGGACACAGGAAGTGCCTTCTGGGGGCCTGTTGGGCAGGCCAGAGTTGGCAGCCGCCCCAGGAGAAAAGGACATTCCGAGGTCGGTGAGAAGCCTCCACTCACCCCTCCTGCCGCCACCCCCCCTTACCCCCAGCTTCAAAGGAGAAGGGCGATGTAAGGGGGGGTTGGGGGGGAACGAAGGCTGCAGAGTCAGCTCCCTGCTGCCTGGGACTCTTTGGAGGGCAGAGCGGGCCATGGCACTGGACTCCCAGGCCCCCTCCCCGGGCCAGCCTTCCCACTGCCCAGGCTCCTCCATTGCCCTGACTATCACCCCCCCAGACCAGCCTCCCCTTCAAACCAGTTCCTCTCCCTGACTGGGCAGGTCATGGGGGAGTGGGGTGGGGGGCCGGGTGGGGGCTTTGTCTGTCATCTGGCTACTCCTGCCTGGCCCTGGGCCCCGAGCAGGAAAGGGCTTGGGTTTCCTGACAGGGACCAGGTTTCTCAGAGGGAAAAGGAGGAAAGAAAAACAAAGAAAAGGAAGAAAAGGAGTGACTTGCTGCAGCTGGAGCCCAGCTGAGGGGCTGGGTGGGCGGAGGTGGGGGTGCTGTGAGACTGTGGGACAGTGTGGGATCAGGATGCCTGTTGTATGTTGTGAGTTGGGGGAAAAGCTATTTTTAAGAAACTGCGGTTGTGAGGCTGTGTGTGTAACTCTGAGGCTTCGTGTGTGTGTGACTGTGGGACTCTGGGCAGTTGTGTAACTATATGATTGGAGGCTGTGTGGGACTGGATGATGACTGTGTTTGTGTGTGACTCAGGGTGAGGCTGTTCAATTTCGAGATTGTCTCTATGTGCGAGGCTGTGAGGCCGAGGTACTCTGCGAGAGTGTGTGTAAATGTGCCATTGTGTCTGAACACAGTGACTGCTAAACTACATATAGGAGACACCATGTACATAATGGAGCTTCCACCTGAGTGTATTTTTCAAAGGGTGGGTGTGGGAAGGTGCCCAGAGTCCCCAGCTTGTTCACACGTTTGAAACCAACGCCGTGTGAGAGCATGTCAAAAGAAGCATGTGAGCAAAAGCTCCCATGCGCACATATCACAGTACCAGCCTCTGGGCACACAGGCGTGCTCTGAGATGCTCAGACATCCAGTTGCCCCTTGTGGGGGCTCCTGAGACACCCAAGTGACTGTGTCAGCCTGTGGCAGGATGTCCCTGGGTCCCACACGGGGCAGCGTGTGCGTGTGCATGCGTGCGTGTGCCCCCGCTGGCCCGGGGTTTGTTTGTTTTCTTCCTAATTGGCTTGTTTTTCCATGTCCAGCCCACCAAACCGCATGTTTTTCCTCTCATCTCGCCAGCCCGCCTGGGCTGGAGCCCCCGGCACGCACGAGGCCTGCCCGCCGGCCCAGAGAGAAGGAGGGGCAGGCTGCCCACACCCTGGGCCAGGCCAGATCAGGCTGGGTGGGGTGGGGCAGGGTGACCCTTCTGCTCCAGCCCTGCCCACGCCCCACCCATGCGCCTCCTCCCGCCTGGCATTCAAGGCCCATGGCCTGGCTCGATCTTATCTCGTGGCATCCCCTTGAGGCGCCCTGACTGCTGGACTCCCAAATACCCCTCCTACCTCCCAATTGTGATTTCTCCCCAGACTTCTTCTTCAACCATAGCCGTCTCTCCACTCCTTCCTTCCCAGCCAGAAAGGGCCGAAGGAACTGTCCACTTAAAAATATTTTAATCTCTTGTTTGTTTTAGCTTAAAATCAGAATGATACTGAATCAGCAGTGTCATGTAAACAAAAGGATAAAACTAAAAGGAACACCATGATCCTGTTTCATAACGAGGGGGGTCCTTTCCCATCCTAGGTAGGAGAATCCTTAGCGCTCTGTGAGTGTCCACCTGAGAGCCGGAAGGTGGATCA
Organism: Lepilemur ruficaudatus; assembly: GCA_963574885.1. Lineage (NCBI taxonomy): Eukaryota > Metazoa > Chordata > Mammalia > Primates > Lepilemuridae > Lepilemur > Lepilemur ruficaudatus. The sequence continues at coordinate 52,382 of CAUYRT010067765.1, read as the reverse complement.
GGAGAGAGCGGTTGAGGGACCAGCCTGGGTAAGGAGACTTCCCACAGAATATTGTTATGATCAGGTTCCCTTGGAAATAAAGACATGAAAATCGCACATGTTTAGGATAAATATTAAATAAGTAATTTTTGGTTTGAATGACCCACAAATCAGGGGTAACTCTAGACTGTTCTCTGTGAGCTGGCAAGAAGGATAATTTGGTATTGAGTGTTGCCAAACCCAGTCTCCTGTTACTAATAAAAAGTGACTGAGATGATCATGATTAATATCCCCTGTTCCTCTGACCAGGTCTTTAGGAGGAAATAAGGCAATGAGAGATAAGTACCTGTTACTAATGCCACAGCCAATTCATGGCCAGCCCTCCTCTGACAGGCAAGGCTTGGGATGCAGTGAGCACTATATATAAAAGGTCTGGATCTGGTCACAACAGGGCAGCTGTGGGCATGTCCTGTGGGCACGGGCTATGGACATTACTTCAAGATCCAATTCCTCTCCAATGGACTTCTTGAAGAAGACCAAGTTGTCAGGAATGGGGGCCCAGGGTCACCAAGGCCCATCGCCGCCAGCCTTATCTATCCTGAGGACTTTTGGGATGCAAACTGAGAAGACAGGGGTGTGAGTGCCAAGTTGGGCTCATCCTTCTTCCATGGCACTCAGTAAATGGCCTTTTCCCCTGCGTAAGGGCCTGGGCTAGGCTCCACTTCTGACCCACCCCATAGTGGACCAGGGAGAGTTCAGTTAGGCTGGTCCTGCATTTCTCAAGCTGGCCAAAAGGAGTCACTCCACCCTTGACTTGCAGTTAAAATGCTTGGTTTTGAATGCCATCTCTCCAGTTTAAACATGTTAAAAAAAGGCTTTCCCGTGGGGAAAGATATATCCCCACAAGAAAGTATTTTCAAACCTTCAGCCCCACTGGTGGGTCAGCATTTTTGTGGAGGACCCTGAGAAACATTTTCACATGGTTGTCCACCTAGTCTCCTGACAATGGGGCAAGGGCCTGCTCCCAGATCCCTTAAGCATCTCCTAGGTAGCTTCCAGGGAATAAAGAAACCATCTTCGGGCAGTGGGGTGTATCACACGCAAATGGAATAGGGCCAAAAGAGCTTGAATCTCTGGCTCAGGGAAAAGAAAGGGAACTATGTTCAGAGTATTCACTGATGTTGGATGCCTCTGGCTGAGATCCACGTCTGCCCACCTGACCCTCAGCAACACTGATGATGTTATCATTCCGACTTCAAATCCCTCTTCCAAGTCACACTCACCTGGTCTTCCCTCTACATTCCTGCTGGCTCCTTCTTATCTCTTTTTGTGGCTCATTTTGTCTCCATCAACCCTTTTCACGCTGATGGTCTTCGGGGCTCAGTTCTCAGTCTTCTTCTCTCCTCACCCCACAATCCCTCCCTTGGCCACCTCATCTTCCCATGGCCTTAATGCTGAAGACCCCCAAAATTTCCATTTCCAGCACAGGACTCTCCCAGAGTCCCAGACCCTCAGATCCGCTGGCTACCAGCTATCCACTCTCGGTTGTCCCCCAAGGATCCCAAGCCAACAAACATGTCTACAGCAGATGTCCGAGGAGTTGCGGATCCCTAGCCCGTACCACTTCTCACTGCCAGCATCTGCAGTTATTTGCCTAAGAGCTTTCTCTGGCCACCAAGGCCTGCTTTGCCTGCGGGGGCATCAAGCCAAAAGTGCTGGGGAATTAAAGTACCTCCACCCCCACTCCAAAAGAATCGCTCAACCAGTGATGGGCAGGAGTTAGTGTTTATACCTCCCAGCTCCCTCGCCCCACAGGCAGGTTAACTGATGTGCACATTCTGCATCTGCAGCCAGAGTTCCCTCACTGGTGACTCTAGTTGCCAATATCTGGATAACTCACTCTTTATTGGCTAACTTAACTTCGTTTTTCTGTGCCACTTTCCCAGTCCCTTATTGTGTTTCTGTGACCTACCAAATAAACTACTTAAATACAAATTCTCATTTTGGGATCTAATTCTAGGGAAATCCAAACTAAGATACTATCCAAACAGAACACTGTCTTTTCCTTCCATCTTCTCCCAGTTACGGCGACTGATACCTCCAGTTGTCCTTACTCCTCCCACTCTCTACCCTCCTGGCCTTCCTACCTCCAATCCATCACCAATTCCTAGAGGTCCAACCACCCCTTCTCAAAATTCCCCAACTCCATGGCCTGGTCCCAGGTCCTCATCATCTCTCCTGATCCTGTAACAGCGTCCTTCCTACCCTGGCCTTGGCCATTCAACCTGCCTCTCTTTACTGCAGTGACAGTGATCTTTTAAGAACATGGCCCAGACTGTGTCACTCCCCAGCTTCCAGGATCATGATCTGCCCCCATTCCCTCCCTCAGCACCCCCCTCCGCATTTGTACCAGCCCAAGTGGCCTTTTCATGCCCTCCCAGCCTCTGAGGCCTAGGGGCACACTCAGCTCTCTGCTAGAAATGATATTTCGATGTATCTTCCAAATCCGCCAAGTCTCCATGTGCCTCCTACTCCAGGAAGCCTCCCTCCTTCCCTGAGGCCTCCCAGGGCCCACACCTGTGCCTGTATAACCTCCCACCCCATTTCCCTCCCTAAAGCCCTCTGGCCAGCCCTGTGAGCGCAGACAAAGTGAGGCCATTGCAGGTCAGAGCTGTGGCCTTAGGGTTCCTCCCGACTCAGGCCCCAGAGGGGCCTTGCCAGCTCTCCTCTGCCCATTTTGTCACAGAGGACAGAAGTTTAGAGTCTCAAAGATCTCCACAGGGGTGGGATACATGGGAAAAATGTCCAGGGTCTGGACTCAGTAGGCAAGCCTGGGCTCAGAGGTCAGAAAAGCAGCTAGAAAAGAATCAGAGGGCAAGGGTGAGGCTGCAGCCTGTCCCTCTCCCTGCCCCCCAACAGGAAGGGGACTTGATTTGGGCAAGGGGTCTGGGCCTCAAGGAAGGTGGGAGGTCAGGGCAATACTTACAGCCCACATGTAGCAGGACTTGGTGGCGCAGGTGCCAGGAGTCACGGTGGAAGCAGGCGTAGAGGCCACTGTGGCCCAGTTCCAGGCCCCGGAGCACGAGCTGAGAGCCGTTGAGCAGGTTAGGGGCCAAGTCTGTCCCATTTACCCGCCATGTCACAGCTGCATCCCAGTTTGCTGTCCCACACGGCAGTGTCACATCTGAGCCCAGGCGCTCATACTGCACATGGGGTGCCTCTGTAGGGGGCAGGGAGGGCGCAGGGCAAGAGTTACAGGTCACAGCCCTGCCCAGCACCCCCAGGTGCACATGCGTGGATGAGTGCCTGTGAGGATGCACGGCGAGGGTGAGAAGCTCCACGCCTGCCTGTGTGAGTGTCGTGGGGAGACGGGACGTATGCAAAGCTCCTCTGTGGCTGTGCAGTGTGCAGGGATGTGAGGGTCTCCCAATTTGTATGCGTGTGCACGTATAGGGGCTGTGTGTGTGTGTGACAGAGAAAGAGAGAGAGAGAGAGTTTGTGTAGTGCTGGGAGGGGTCAATTCTCAGTGAAAACCTGGTTCACCTCCAGTCCTTGGGTTCTTTAAACTGTTTTCCTGCCCCTCATGTGCCTAACTAACCTCTTGCTACCCACAGGCCAGGCCCCAGGCGCTGCCATCCATTACCCAGGCAAGCTGGCGCTGAGGGCCCAACTCCTTTCTCTATCTCTCCCCATCGATTTTTCTCTCCTTCTCCCTGATTCTGTTCACCCCCCGAGAACCTCTCTTCTAGCCATCCGGGCTTGGGCAGCAGCAGGGGAAGGGAGAATGGGCAGGCGTGAGCCCTGGGGAACCCCTGGCAGCTGTCAGCTTCAGGAGGCAGGAACTGCTTAGTGCCCGCTCAGGGAGTGGGGGCGGGCAGTGCTTAGGGACTGAGTGAGCAGTCTGATCATTCCTCTCCTGCCCCCATGAGGGGCCTGTCAGAGCCAAAGGCAAACCCCAGCCTGGCCTCAGCCACCCAGGCGTGATGGACTGAGCCCAGGAGACTGGAGATGGAAGGGTGGAAGGGAGCACCTGCCGGGAGGCAGCGCAAGGCGGGGAGGCGAGTGGGACAGAGAAGGTCAGCAAGGCAGCTCTGCAGATGGCAGCAGAGAAGCAGGCACACACAGCCAGGAAGATGGGACTCTTAGGACGCCCCCCTCTCATCCTGCTTCCCTGGTCCTGGCCAGGTCTGTGGAGTGAGGGTGGGAGCGGTGGCGGGAAGCGGGAGGGGACAGCAGTTGGGGGGGCTGCGGGATCCCTCGTTAACACTCGCTTACATCTTCCCTCCAGAGAGCCACCCCGCTGAGTTGGGGGATTTTCAGAGGCAATTCCTGTTAACGAGCCAATTAAGTTGGGCCAGTGGCCTCTTAATTAGACTTGTTAACACCACCAAGACGGCAGGGGGGGTAGGGATCCCCCTTGGGCCCACCAGGTTTCCCCTCCCCCGCTGCAGCCCCTCCCCAGCACTGCTTTTCTCTGTGCTGGAACATCTGTCCCGGTCTGCTGCCCCTGTCGTCTTCCCAGTGCCAGGGTCCCTCTGTGTCTCCTGGTCTCTCTCCCTCACTGCCTTTCTCTGTCCTGCCCCTCTCTGAGCCTCTCTGTCCCTGTCAGAGGAGAAGGAAGCCGGAAACCCAGCCAGCCCTGACCACTTGTCTGTGGGGCCTGGGACCAGCCGAACAGAGGATGAACGGGCGGAAGGGCGGTGGCTGGGGGCCTTGGAGGCCACAGCTGTGAGGCTGGACCAGAGACTGAATGGGGGCCTCCCCCTGACCAGAGGCCCAGTGTCCAAGATTCAGACCATTGAGCCCCCCCCAACAACCACCAGCTCCAGCCTCTGAGCCCCTCTCCAGCCTTCCTTCCAAAAACCTGGAGCTTCCAGGAAACATGCCAAGCCCCTCTCTCTGCACCCCCCCAGTAGAGACTTTGCATCCAGCTGCCTGAGGAAGAGGCTGAAAACTGACCGTTGGGGAGGGGGCGTGGCCATCACGGTCCCAGCAGCCACACATCAACACTGACCGACAGCAGCTCAATGCTAACATGGACCCAGCATGGCCCTTTAATACTGGGGAGCAGGGACAGCCACAAGATGAGGACGCAGGGACCCAAGAACTTAACAGATACAATGACAATGGGGTAACACTTCCTTACCACACCTTGTCTGCCTCACAAGAAAAATGGAAACACAACCTCACAACAGTGACAAACTAAAGATGTAAGGGCAGGGCAGGGCAGGAATGAAAAATGACAACACAGTGACAGAAGACAACTACAGGCCACAATGCAAAGGCGGAGGGGGCAAAACGACATGACAATCACACAGTGTCACAACTGCTACAATCACACAACAATAGCAATACACACAGCCATGCAACAGCTCCAAAGATGGCAGTGATTTAATCCTTTGTCTCTAGACAGCTCCCCTCCCGCCCTGTGGGTGCCCCTACTGATGTGCTGTCCATTTCAGAAATTAAATCAAGCAGCAGGGGGAGGATGGGGTTCTTGGCCCTGACGCGGTGACAAATGCTCCAAAGGAATCAGCTGTGAAAAGGTTGTTAGAAGCCAGGATGAGAGACAGAGACAGGATGAGGTCATGGACATGGAGAACACAGAGGGACAGGGCTGGCGGCTCCCTCACACCTGCACACACAGGCCCACTTGGGGATCACGTGCCGGAAACAGTCCCTCCGGGCATCCTAAGCAACTTCACATTGCCACACACTCAGGAACCAGGACAGTCACCCACAAAGGAGGACACACAGGACAGCTGTCCACAAGGTCACAGTCACACATGGATTCACACAGGGACGCTGTCCCACTTCAGGGATGGTAACACCTGATACAAGATCACAGGCACGGAAAAGAAGGGCACCACCACCCAGGAGCACAGCTATACGTGGGGACATGGTCTCACACACAGGGAGACAGTTTAATGGGGAAACAAACTCATAAAGAGAAACAGAGAGATACTATTACAAAAGGGGCACAGTCTCAAACACAAGGTTAAGCCCCACAAAGGGCGCAGTCACATATAGGCAATGTCACACATGCGGCACAGCCCACAAAAATATAGTGTACAGAAAAATGCATTCAAACAGGGACACGCTCTCACCCACATAAGAACACAGTCTCACACACAGGGACACAGTCTCATACACTCTCAGAGATGCAGCCTTATGCCCGGGGCCCTGGTCACACAAGGTAAAGACCTTTGCACAAGACAGTAGAGTCCACTGGCAGGCACTAGGCAGGTCCAGTCGGCAGCCCTGGAGCCAGCCAGGCTCTCTCTGGGTCTCAGTGCTGGTCTGATGAAGAAGAGGCCACAGAAGCCTCGACCCACTATCCCCCTTCAACTCACAGCCTTGAGGGTGGCAGAGCTGGGCCATCAGGGCCTGTTCTATGCCTGGCCCTTGGAGATGCCCCACCCTCTCTGCCTCTGCCTAACCCAGCTGAGGGGGGTGGGGACAAGACCCATCCAAGCGGGGAGCTTAGGGAGCCTCATCGAGGCAGGTTTTCAGTGCAGACTTGTACTAATGTGGCTGTTGAGGTACTGCCTCAAATGCAGCAGAGGGGCCGGTGCTCAAGTGAAGAGGGCACCTGTTTCCCCAGCAGGGGTACAGCTCCTTGTCCTGTGGGCTGTGGGAAGGACTTGGCCCTCACTGGACAAACAGGTAGAGGCAGGGCAGGGAGGCTGCCCATGGCCCAGCTCTGAGCAATCCCTCCCTCCTCTGGCCATTCCAGCTGACTGACCTGTCCCTCTCCATAGTGTACCAGCTCTCTCCTGCTTGCCATCCTGCCTGTCCCTTTATCTTGTTCTCTGTCCACTGTCTCTGTCCCCATGTTCCCTCTAGGATAAAGCTGAGTGTGGAAGGTGACCAGCAGCCTTGTCCACTGTCTGCTATCAATGCCTCTAATTGCACCCGCCAAATCTATAGAAGCAGATCGCCTTTCCCCCAGATACTTCAGAGGCCCTGCTCCTAGCCTCCTCCACCCAACTTCCATCCCACTGCCTATACCCTATACCCACCCAAGTAGAAAGAGGGACAGATCATGTTAAGCCAGAGACACCATCAGCATGTGACTGTGGAGAACCCTACCTATGAGACATCAGTGGGTCACTCTGCATATCAGTGTCATGTGACATGTCCTTCTGGGTGTTCATGGGTGACAATGCCAGTGTGTGACTCTTGGGTGGTGTCAGTATGCAGTTGTGCCAAAGAGGGTTCATGTCCAGCTCTGAGAGGGGGTTGGCAGGCAGCTCCCCCAAGCACTCACCCTGTGGACTGTGTCTCTGGGCGTAGACAACTGCAGCAGCAGCAGCAAGCAGAGCACAGCAGGCCCACGGGACAGGAGCAGCCATCTGTTGGGAGAAACGGGGTGGGGGAGGGGCAGCATGAGCCCAGGCAGGAACAACCCAGGGAGCCCCTTGTTTTAGAGCAGAACTGGGAAATCCCAGCCCTAGGGCCAGGGATTGACCCCAAATGTCCTTCTTAATGGGGCTCAGGATCCTCTTTCAAGCAATAGAAAGCAACATTATTGGCATCTCTAGGCAAAGGTTTGTTAAGATGGTAGAAGGCAACCTACAGTGGTTTGGTGTTCGATAAGACTGCTGGCTGCAGAATGCAGTCAACCACGGATGAATTATAGAACATTGGTAATGCCAGGGCCATTTTTCTAAAAAAAAAAAATAATAACTTTACTGGTGAGGTTGGCTAATTAGCTATAAACATCACGAACTGAAAGGGTAATGTTTTAACTTAATTGGAGGTCTGTACTTCTCCAAATTGCCTTGAATGGGAGGCCCCCTGCCGTGCTCCTGGGGAAAGAGCCTGAAACCTGGATGCTCAGGAGCCCCATGGATCTGTCCTCTGTCCCAATCCCCCCCCACACACACACACACCGTGAGCCTTGCCACTGGGCTCTGGGAAACTCCAAGCAGCAGAGTACCAGGGCAGTGGTACATGACCCAGGGCAGATGTGGCTTTTGCTTAACTGTATACCAATGATCAAGAGAAAATGAGGGGTTTGCATATGTCAGTCCTTGTCATGGACCCCAACCATGTGCCTCCAGCAGCCCAGGCCCCCCAGCCCAGGAGATGTGCACCAGTGTCTACATGCATCCATGCAAGTACACAAAGCACACTCAGGACATGTTCCCAGAAGCCAGGGTGGATCCAATTCCTCCGCCCTCCATGCCCTCCATGCCCTCCATGTCCTACTTCCTTGGATGGGTCCAACTGCTCTCCCCTCAGCCCCCGCCAAGCACCTGAGGACAGGGAAATTAACTCTTTCCTGCAGAACAGGCCCCAAGTGTGACAATAGCCCCCCCACACCCAGTCTGAACAGGGAAACAGGGAGAGGGACTGTCAACCACACAGAAGCAGAGCGACACTGCGACACTCAACCAGGGCTACTGTCAGAGCTACAGGCGGCCACACAGCAGACATAGACCGGAGACACTGCCCAAAGTAACCCAACAGAACCCCAGAGAAAAGGCTCCACACACAATGGGAGACAGACTAGAGGCTGTTAGAGGGGCCGCCAGACAAACTGGAGAAACAGGTAGACACAGCCGGATAATCAGCCAGAGAAACGGTCAGAGAACAACTGACACAAAGACCCTGCCAGAAACACTGTGAAAGACTCAGCCAGACCCAGGCAGACATGTTGCCAGAGGAAAAGCAAGACAGGCAGAGGACCCGTCAGCGCCACACAAGAGAGCTAGAGACACTGTCAGAAACGGTGCCAGAGAAACCGTCTGACATACAAGCAGAGAAGTACCAGAGAAACTGATAGACATAAACAGGCAAACACCCAGCAAAACAGCTAGAGAAAAGCGCCAGAGCTATAGCCAGATGCTCAGTCAGGAAGTGTCCACACCACGGCAAACACTGCCAGAGACAGCCGGAGACACCGTTAGAAATACTGCCAGAAAAACAGCCAGACACACAGCCAGAGAAACTGACAGCGACCTCCTGCCAGATACACCCAGACAATGTGCCAGAGACACTTCTAGAGGCGGGGCAGCCACAGCTACAGCAGAGAGGTGACAAGTGTGGGTATCGGCCTATGGCATTTGGGGGTGGTGGCTAAGAGAATCAGATTTCCTGGGACTCCTTTATGGGAGGGGGTCCTGCCTGCCCTTTGCGACACTCTACCCTCCCCAGGAAAGTCCCCTCATCTGAACCTGCTTTTTCTTCCCAGCCACAGCCACTCTGACCCTCCCTCCCTGGCACAGCTAATCTCTCTATGCCCCATGTGGCCTTGGCCACCCTTCCCACATCAGCAACTCCTAGGACCTTAGCTACCACTTGGCCTGGCTCCTTCTGACCCGCAGCCACCGCCCCATTTTGAGCTACTCTTCAGGTCTGCAAGGTTAAGATAATGGCCAAAGTCACCCAGCCAGCAAGTGGTGGGGCCAGGAAATGAACCCAGCACTGTCCGAATTCAGAGCTGTGCAGGAGAAATAAAGAGAGACAGAGGCTGGAGGCCTACCTGGTTCCCCATCTCAGCCCTTGCCGTTGCCCTCAGACCCTCCCCCACCGACTCTGCCATCTGTCCATGCCTTTCTCCTCACAGCCAGGAAGATCCTCCACCTCGGTGCCAGGTCCACTGCCCACTGCATGGGAGCAGGAACCAGGCACAGGCAGGCAAGGAGCAGGCCGAGTGGAACGAGGATGGGAGTGTCCAGGGGAGAAGAGTAACGGGTGGCTTCTGCCCCCAGCTCCTTCCTGATCCACACAAGCACACCCGCCCCCCCCACGTGTGTGGATGCACACACACGCGTGCGCACACACACACTCAGGCCCCCACAGGGGGAGGGGTGGCTTCTTCATCAAAGTCGCCTCCATCAGCCCGATGAGTTACTGTAAGGGCTGGGCCCTGGGCCAACGGGGCTGCGGGCGCTGCTGAGAGCGAGTGCTGCAGAGAGTGGGGGTGGGGTTCCAAGACAGACACTGCAGGGTTGGGGGCACCCAGAAAAGGGACAGACCCAGGGAGGGGAAACAAGAGGCATGGAGAGAGGGAAAGCCCTGAGTGGAGATCCAGAGGGACAAGGAGAGACAGAGATAGGGAGAAACGGAAGAGACGCAGGGAGAAAGATGGGGCACATGGGAGATGGGCGGAGACTCAAGGGCAGAGGGAGAGACAGATCCAGAGAGAATAACAGAGACCCTGACAGGGTCTCTGCAGGTCTCTGTGCCCATGCTAGAGTATCTCTGTGAGCCTGCCAGCTCTTCTAGCATGAAGGAGGATGGGCTGGTGGTGGTGTGCAGTGTGAGACAACAGCAGGGCCTTCCTGGGGGCTGGGGGATTCTCACTGGGGATCTAGGGGTGAACTAAAACCCCCCATCCTTGCCCCTGCCTCTCCAGATCCAGAAAGCCCCAAGCCACTTTCACTTCCCCCTTTCCTCAGAATCCCAGCTGAGGCCCACTCCCCAGGTGGGGAGGCTGAGGCCAGAGGCATCCAGGACACAGCTCCACCCTGCCCTGGCTCGGCCCAGGCCACCCGTCCCAGGGCAAAGAGCATCTTTCCCAGGAATTTTCCAAGTCTACACCCCATAGCTCTGGGATAAATTCGGAGAAAAAAATCTCACAGAGCCTCAGATAAGGGCTCTGCACACTGGCCTGGGATCTCTGCAGGCCCCTGGAAGATGTCAGTCTCAGCATGAGGGGCAGAGGGTTCCCCACTAGCAAGAAAGGAGCCCAGTGCTCAGCAGCCCCTGCCAGCACAAGGGTCCCAGCACCTCTCCATGACCATCCAGTATCATGGTTACACACACACACAGGTGACACAAGAGTCAAATTCTGGGCCCAAACTTACTGCCGCTGTCCCACTGTGACAAAAAGACACCATTGCACAGGGATGACAATACCCAGTGAAAATGACATAGTTGCACTGTTGACAATGATATACAGGGATGTTGACAGTCACCACAATGACAATGATGCAATCAGTGATAGTCACATACAACGACACCAACAAACAGCGCAATGATACCTGTTGACACTGACACAGTCACAATGACAGTAACCTCAGAGTCAAAGATGCAATGAGACTGACAGTCACACAGAGGAACACTGATGGCGACATCAACACAGTGACACAGGGGCATTGATAGACTCAGCAACAGTCACACAGAATGACACCAGTCCACAGTAATACTGGCACCCTTGGAGGCTGACAGTCACCATCAGTAACACTGACAGACATAGTGACAGGCTCCAGGTCAGGAAACTCACTTACCCAGTTTCAGAGTCTGGCTTAGGATCCAGGACCCAAGACCCCTCTTGCCAGCCCCAGCAATGTCACAGTTGCTGTGCCCTTACTCTCCACCCTACCCAGCTGAGGGAAGAACCTGGAAGAGCGAGGTGTGAGTTTTGGAAGTCCCTATACATCCCTGCAGAATTGGAGACAGCAGTCTGGGTTAGGCTAGGCCACCCTGGGAATCCCTGCCCCAGTCAGGTGGGGGCAGGGAGGCTGAGCACCACTCACTGAGCCTCAGCTGTCATTGTGAGTGCTGATCTGCAATAGCGCGTTCTGAACTTCAGGGTGGGGTGTAGGTTGGTGTGGGTATGCTGAGGGTCAGGTAGGCTTAGGCTGGCTTGGACAATGAATGGGCAGGGAGGCCTCAAAGCAAGTGATCTCAGAGCAAGGTAACCATTCCATCTCCAAGTGGGGGATCTGAGATCCAAAGCAGGTCACTGGCTGGACTCCCCTCTCCCCATTGCCAGGGACTGGGGTGGGATCAGGAACATTCACCTTATGGAGGGCATCTGGCCTGGTGCAGGGCCAAGGTGACTCCCCACCAGTTTCCTGTCACCCCCCCAACCCCCATAACCCCAGACTCCAGAATCCCACAGCACGAGGGGAAAAGGCACTCTTTGAAGAAGACACATCTCCTTCCCCTTTCCCCACAGCAGCCCAGAAATGGGGCAAGAACACGGGACACAGCATGGACTAACTGATTCAAATGCCAGGGAACTCTAGAAGCCTCAGACCTGCAGAGGAATTAGGTTGAAGCAAGGAAGAGAGACACATATACTTGGAGAGGGGAAAGGAAACGTGAGACAGAGCAGGGACAGAGACAGGGACAAGGACATGGTGGGCAGGGAAGAACAGCACCGGCAGAGGGGAGCCTGGGAGAGACAGTCAGGGCAGGCGGGAAGCTCCAGGAGGGGGAGGAGGGGCTGAGGCCGGGAGGCCCCCAGATCCCACCAGGCCTAGGCAGCCTGGACAGTGTGGGCGGTGGGGGCGGGGGCAGAGGCCTGAGCGGTCCAGAGGCTGGGGGGGTGGGAAGACCAGGCCAGGAGGGAGGCCTGGCCCCTGGCAGCTGGCCCAGCAGGCCCCCCACCAGGGAGGGGGCGGGCCCAGGTCAGGGGCCAGCTCCTGGGCTGGGGCGGGCTGGCCATGGGCTGGCCATGGGCGGGCGGGCTCCCACTCCTGTGGTGTGTCTCTCTGAATCTCTTGTCTCTGGCTCTTTCTCTTTTCCCTCCTCTCTCCAGAACTGCCTCTCCTCACAGCTCTCAGCGCCCCCACCCCAAGTGGCATAGGACCCAGAAGCTGTGCCTGGGCTCAGGATTCAAGCCTTGTCTCTTCCTGGGCTACCACATCCCACCCACTCCAGGGGCCAGCCTTGGTGCTAAGGGGAAAGGACCCCACCTAAGCACAGGCCCCCACCTCCTCCTCCTCGGAAGGGGGCAGGATAAGCTGAGCACCAGTGGGAGGGGGGCCAGGAGGGAGGCAGGGGGAGCAGTCCCCCAGCTCCAGCCGCTGGCTGAAGTTGTGGAAAAGGAGGCAGCCCAATTGAGTGAGTTAGGGGGGTGGGTATCCGCACCTGCTGTTGTGACCTCCACAGCCGGAGATGGGGGCCTGGGGGGGGACAAGATTCCGATGGATTTTGGCAGCGCCTGGACTCTGAGTGCTCAAACCCCCCATTCCCAGCCTCTTGCACTGTGGGGACCCTGAGATCAGCATGTGCATGCCCTGTTGCATGTGTGTACGGCCATGTGGTCAGCGGTAGCCTGTGGCCCTCCCATGACAGGCCTGGCTGGGCAGCTGGGGAGGTGTCCTGAGGGGCTGGGAATCTGTCCCACCAGCCTGTGCCCAAATGTGAGGCCCACTCAGGGCCCTGCATGCTGCCTGGTAACCTGGGCATAGGCTTATATATGCACATACATGCAAGCCTGTGCTTACGCTGTCCTCTAGATGCAGGAGGCCTGAGCTTTCTCCCTCAAAAGTCATCTGGTTCAGCCCCTGCCTCCTGAATGGGGAGCAGGAAGGAGCAGATAAGTTCATATCCTCTCTTTGGACAAATGGGCTCTGGACAATTTCACAGAACCTGAGGTAAGTGCTCAATCCCCCAAGTCCAGTCTAGTCTTTTCTGGCTTCCAGTGGAATCAGGAGGACCCCTCTACCCTGGAAAAGCCCACGCACCAGTCAGGTTAAGTCTGTGGGGAGTGGGGTACTCCTCTTGGAGAGACAGACTGCTCCAGAAGGAGGTTAGACAGCTGGAAGAACTCCATGAAAAGTGGGGGATGGGCAGAGCAGCAGGGCTTAATGAGACTTCCCTTAGCTTTGGAGTAGGGTAGGGAAGGCCCACAGTGGATGAGGGGGCAGGAAGGAGGCTGCAAGGCAGGCCCTCCTTGGAGACAGAAGGATGGACAGAATGGCTTTCCAGACTTAGAGGCTGGGACAAAGACCTATTTGCCTCAGCATCTCCTACCACACGCAGCCCGGCCCCACTACTGCCTGGGTGCAGACACACCCTTAAATACACGCACAGAGGCCCATGCACACAAGCTCGTACACATACACACACACACAGACACACAGACACACATGACGGGGGCAGCAGTGCATGTGAAGCATTGGCATGTACCAAGAAAACTGAGGATGGTCTTTCTGACAGAGCCAGAGTTGGGTGAGGGGAACAGAAGCTTCAACTATCTTCTGTGTTCTGTTCTCCCCTTAGCATGCATGCATACTGTGCACGCCACTTCTGAGGAACCTTCTGGTCTGCTGGGCAAGAGCAAGCCATCCTTCCTACCACCTCCTCCTTTCCTCACAGTGGGGAAGCTAGAGCAATCTGTTCCTGATGGGTAAACACAGGCATGAGTACGAGCGCACACATGCTCACGCACACACCAGCCACTCGGGGTCACACAAGACTCAGAGCTCACTTCACCCCAAGATATAGCACACACTTAGGCTCTTGCTATCACCCAGCAGAGCTCCCAAAGCCCCCACCTCCTCATACACACAGCCAGAGCTTTACAGACACACCCAAGCAGCCTCTTGCAGACACTGGCATTCAGAGTCTGCCATCGTGGCCACACATCATGGCCTCCCACGTGGACACCTGCTGCCACAGCCTCGCGTACGCTGGTGTACAGGCACACACACATTACAGTCACAGTTTCTCTCTCTCTCTCTCACACACACACACAGAAGACACACACAGACTCCCTCACACGAACAGACAAGGTCTCACATATGGATACCATCACACACTCAGAACAGCCGGCCTTCCACACAGATACCATTGTACACCTCCAGAAACTCAGAGCCCCCAGTCACCCTCAGCCTCTCACACCGCACACCCGGCAATGGGAAATATCCAGATGCACACTTAGAGTAGTCACACTGTGCTGGGACCTCAGGTTGCCTAGTGTGCTCGAGGGGAGAGAGATGAAGCCCAGGGTGGCCTAAGGCAAGAAGGAAAAGGAAAGGAGGGACTTTTTCCCTAAAAAGTGAGAAAACAGATGAGATGATTATTCCCTAGACAGCTCCTTCCTTCCCCAACCCTGCTTGCAAAGGCATTAGGGAATGAAGGGAGATCCACGCCAGACGGGAGGGGTGAGAAAGCTCCTAGGTGAGAGAGATGGTGGCACTGGTAGCAGCAGGAGCCAGAAAACCCCAGAAACCAACCCACTCCTCAGACCCTTACTGCCTCCCCTCCTCAACCCCCCTTCTCCTGGATGAGGATGAGCAGCAGCTCTCAGCCTAGCTATCTGCTGTGTGATCCCAAGCCTCTTCAAAACTTCTCTGTGCCCATAATTGTCTATAGGGCATCCAGATACCAGGCCTGCCTGAGGAAGGGGCAAGAGAGGGTAAGGAGATGGGACATTGGCCTGAACCCCAGCCCCTGCCCAAGCCCTGCCAGGCCCAAAGGGAGGGAGGCAGATCCCCTGCAGCAGGAGGGCAGCAGTCACAGCAGAGTAGGTACTCCCCTAACTAGCCACTGAGGAGGAGAGTCCTACAGTGTCCTCGGACCCTGCAGCCCTGCCTTCCATCACAGGAGAAGCAGAAGCTGAGCTGCTGAGTCGCTGTCCAGGCAGAATGGAATCCAGGCTGTGCTGGCCGGGCCCCAACCAGGAATGATCAAGGAGGCTGTTGACGTCCTTGCCACTTGCCACTTCAGGTGTAGCTGGGGCTCTGATTCCCCTATCCTAAAAGGAGCCTGATGTGTCTCCATGGAAGCCAGGCAGGGAAGCAAACACCAGACCTAAGGAAACCAGGCAGGGGCCATCCCATAAAGCCAGGTGACAGGGGCTTATGGAAAGCAGACAGTGGAGACAAAAGAAATGAGGCAGCAGAGTGTAAGGAAACCAGATGACAGGACCCAAAAGAAGGTAGGCTGTGAGGGCCAAATGAAACCAGGCAGTGGGGACTAAAGTTAGCTAGGAGGTGTGGACAAATGAAGCCACAAGCTTTGGGGATCAAATGAAACCAGGCAAGAGGCCCACAGGATGTGAGAAAAGAAAGATATCAGGAGCTCATCTCCTCTGTCTAGATGTCACCCCCACACCCGGGGCCCCTCTCTCTCTAGCCTCCCTCCCACCCAGGCGGTCGTCCCCTCCCCCAGGCTGATGGACACAGCCAGAGCCCCCTCCCCTCTCAGAGGCCTGGTCCGATTGCAGCCAATGGGCCCCGGCCCCATCCCTGGGACCTCAGGAAGTCCCAGTCCCTCCCACCGGCTGCAGAGGCAGGGGGTTGGGGGGAGAGAAAGAGAAGAGAAGAGAGACAGCTTGGCAGGGGGAGCGCGCAGAGCAGCCGCGGGGGGCGGGGGCCGAGAAAGGAGCGGGAAGCGCCGAGGCGGGCTGGCGGGCGGGCGCGGGTGGGGGCGTCTCGGCGGCGGCAGGGGTGACAAGTCCTTCGGCCCTGCAGCCACTGACCTGGGTCCCCACGCAGGCGCCCCGTCGGTGCCTCCGGCGCTCCTTGAGTGCCCGCTCCGCCCGCGACCATCGGGTCCCCGAGGCTCGGGGCTGGAGCCCGGCCGCCCGCGCCACCCGGGGAGGCAGGAGCAGCCCCCCCAGTCCGGGCGGGCGGGCGAGGGGCCGGGCTGTGAGCGACGCGGGCCCAGCCGCTAGCGAGCGACGCGGCGAGCGGGCCGGGAGGAGGGGAGGAAGGAGCGCGCAGCGAGCGAACGAGCAAGCGAGCTAGCGAGCTAGCGGAGGGAGCGAGTGAGGGACGGCATGCAGTGAGGTCATCCTTTGAATCTAATTGTCTGAGTCAGGAGGAGATGTGGCACTTGATGATGGGGGAGGGGAGGGAGAAGGGACCCTCCGGGCTCTGAGTCTGGGCCCCTCCTCACACCCAGGGGCGGCCGGGGCTTCCCTTCCCCCCGCCCAAGGCGAAGTTGCCTCGGGCCACCTCGGGCAGACCGCTGCCCGTCTATGAGTTGACCTCTGCTGCCTTTGGGGATCAACTAGTGATGAGATGTAGGACCCAGTCCCAGCTCTGGGCCCCCTTCCTACTCTCTGGGGGTGATGGGGACTCCCCCACCCAGGCCTAGCTCACCTTCCCACATTTTTTAGGGTATGGGAGCCCCCCAACCCATATTCAGGTCATATTCCTGCCCTCTGAGGCGACAGAGGGAGAACTTTAGCCAGCCTTCCTAGTTACCTTCGTGTATTTCAGGAGCATGCGGCCCCCAACTCTATTCCCCAAGTTACTTTCTGCTCTGGGAATTTGGAGGAATCTGGAAATTGAACCCCACGCTCACAGCCCTGCCCTCTGGGAATGATACTGCAATGCCACCCAGTTCTCCAGTTACTTTCTGCGTTTTGAGGGGGATGAGGACCTCCAACTAACTACCCCCCACCCAAGTCTCCCTATTCTGCATGCCCAAGTCCCCCTTCAGGAGGGACAAGAACAGGGCCAGACCCCTAGGGTCTCCAGGGACTGCCCAAGGGACCAGGCTGCCCAGAGGGTGAGGGGCAAGTCGGCAGCTGGGCCCTGGGGCTGTCAGGTGTGCACACCGGTGCATGTACACATGAGCACACGTACACATGTGCACAAGCACACAGGGTGGGGGCACACGGCAGCTGGGAGGCTCACACCAAGGGCCACACATCCCTCCCTTAGCCCCGTGGGGGAGGGGTGATAAATATTTAAGGGGCTTTTAGCTCAGAAGGGGCTGAAGCTGGGGGAGGGAGTGAGATCCACGTTGCCTGATTAATGGGGTTACGGGCTTGGATCAATCCGTCCGCCCGCCGCTCCCTCCTCCCCCCTTCTCCCTCCCTCCGCCTAATGCGCTTTATCAGGAGACGCTTTTCTGACTTGGCAGCGTGGAGCGTTTTAAATAGACCCATTTAGAGCTGGGGTTGGGGGAGAAGGAGGGGGGTGGAGGGAGACAGAGATTGAGACAGGCTGGGAGACAGAGACGAATCAGGAGAGATGGTCCTCAGAAGAGACAGACTGGGAGAGGAGAGACAGAAGGAAATGCAGAGACGCGGCTGAGATAAGAGACTGAGGGCGAGACTCCCACGGAGGCGAGATGGAGATGGAGAGAGAGAGAGGGTGACGGGAGGCCAAAGGGAAGCTGGGGGGCCAGGAACAGAAACAAACAAACAAAAAGAGACAGAGAGAAAAGGAGCCACCAGCACTGGGGAGAAAACCAGAGAGAGGCTCTCTGCAAGGGCTGTGTACTAGCCGGGGAGAGAGGAGATATCTTTTATTTCCAAAAACAGTTTTTCATCCACTTTGTTAAATTAAAAAGCTGTTTTTAAAGTGGTGCTGAGGTGCTGCTGGGGGAGGGTGGACAGAACTGCCAAGACCTCCCTCCCCAGCCTTCTCCTCAGCCCCCACAGAAGCTGCCTCAGCTGAAGCCCCTGGGGTGTTCTCCAGCTCCCCTGCTCTCTGCGATCCTCTGAGATCCCCAGGAACAGGGTCAGGGCATCTGAGCTACTGTTCACTGGCAGGAAGTCCTTCCTGCTGTCTGGCTTCAGTCCCTCCTGCTGCAGGGAGCCTGTTCTTTCCCCTAACCACTATCCCTCTCTTCTCCAGCTATCCCCAGCTCCTAAAGTGTTCCCAATCTGGGGGGAGGATTACATGCCCTCACAGCTCAATAGCCCACTTTCCCCATAAGCCATCAGACCCCTCCCAGTGTGCCCCCATAAATACTATTATTCTATAAATCCATTTCCCAGCCCCATCCTAGCCTGAACTTTGATCAGATACCCACCCCATGTCCTTGAGTCCTCTGCGAACAATGAGTTGAAAAGCTTAACTCTACAGCCAATCTCGGGCCTCCCTTCCTTCTCCTCTGGCCCCAGCTCCATCTTAAGCCCCTTTTATGTGTCAGCCTGGGGTACCCCACTCCACCCTCCACAACACCCCAGTCCTAGTTCTGAAGTGTTAGCGCCCCCTCCCCAAGCCAGGAAAATGGCCAGTCTGTTTGGGAGCTGAGATGAAAAGCCTGGCCAGCCTTTGTGGGCCTCTGGCGGGTTTTGGACAATAGGCCCTTCCGTTCCGCTCCAGTGCCTCGGTTCCTTGGATGCCCCCACCCCCGGGCTGCCAATCCGGGGGCCTGGCCTTGCCTGAATGAGAGGCAGAGAGAGTCAGGCTCAGCCACACAGCTGGCCCCAGAAGATTCTGGACTTTCTGACCTCCCCCATTCCATCTCTTCCAAGCCCAGCTGCTCCCCCAGTCAAGCCAGAGAGATGTTTTGGGGGCAGAGAGGAAACCTGAGAGCACTGAAATAGAAACATATTCCCATATCTGGGATTCAGCCCCCTTGAGTGCAGAACCCAGTTTCCTGACCTGGCTTTCTCCTTGCCTGTGTGACCATGAGCAAGTCCCTTCCCTTTTCTGGGCCTATAATGGGGCATGAAAAGCCCCAGCCAGGCTGAGACCAAAACCTCAGGAGAAAGAAGGACAGGGGAATAGAATGAAGTGATCTCAGGCCCTGCTTCACTCACGTCCCCCAGACCTAGAGCCCCAGTGCACCTGCCTGATGCCTTAAGATAGACCTGCCCCACCTGGGTCCCCAGAAACCTACCTCTTCACTATTGGCTGCACACCAAGCACATCAATGTCCTCCTCCTCCTCCAAACGAAACTCTTCCCGGGACTTCCAAAACCAAGGAAGTGAGATGATGCGACAAGGCTGGATTCTAGAAGGGCAAAGGGTATAAATAAGAGGTAACAGGTCTTAGTCCGACTCAGAGCTCATTCTATACTCACGACCCCACTGTGAGAAGGGGAGAGGGGCAGGCAGCAGATAAATGTCTGGAAGAAGGAAAGTTGGAAGTAGCACGGACTCCATCCAGCGCCCCTTGCTGACTTCAGGTTCTGAACCAGAGGGACAAAGGAAGGCCAGAAAACAGTGGCCTGATACCACACACAGATACACACCCACAGACAATCCAAAATTCCCTCACAACCAGTGGGACAGACACAGGCACCTCCATATCACATACATCCTCACATGCAAATTCAGTCACAGGTCACAGGCATGGCATAAAGACCCACCACCATAACATCTTCTTCCTTATCACCACTATGATTTATTAAGCATGACTTCTTCATGAGGTGGGGTCTATCATTCTCCCCATCTGACCCCTAAGGAAACAGATTTAAGGAGGTCTTGCCCAAGACCACATTTCCAGAGCCTAGGTTTGAGTCCATATCTAGCTCCAAAGCCTTTCCGCTACACCAATTTGCCTCTGCAGATCACTCACCCACCTGCACAGTGCCCTTCCCAACAATAATAATAGTGGCTAGCACTTGATTAGGGTTCTTGATTAGCCAGACATTGTGATAAGTACTTAAACTTACACTCTTGTACTGAATCATCAAAACAACCTTCAGAGGTAATACTGTTCCCATCTTGCAGATGAGAAAACTGAGGCTAAGAGAGCAAAAGCAGCTTGCCCAAAGTCACACGATTGGTCGTTGGTAAGGGAGCTGATGTTGAAAGCCACTGTTGCTTCTATGGACTCCAGACACTCAACAGACCCCTCCCCTTCTATAAGACCCGCAGGAAATCCTCAGGATCCAACTGCCCCACCCAAAAAACCCACAGGTTCCAGATGTATCTACCAAAGGTGTGATTTCACATATCATGAGAAAGGGACTCCACGTCATCCAATCCTGCCCAGAGACGCAGAGACATCACTAACCAGGGAGAGACTGCCAGACACTAAAACAAGGAAATAGAGACAGGTTGACTGATGGTGACAGATACAGACACACCAAGACACAGGCCCAAAGAGAGGGAGATAAAGGGGAAAACAGATACATATCAGGCCAAAGAATGAGAGACAGTAAGAAAAGGAGACAGTAGAGGTAGAGGAGGGTACAGGCTGACGTGAAAAAGCATACAGATATACTCCAATATGCTCAGACACAGAGACACACATAGATGCATCCAACCTTCACAAGAAAAAAATTGTGAAAGCAAGCAAAGCTCTGGCTGTGTGTGGTGTATGTACGTGTGTGCATGTTGGGGGGAAGCATGCAGAGTCTGTATTGCTACGTACATTACACCAGCTGCTTCCAGCAATTTCATCTGATTAATAATAAATGCCCCATAATTACAGCCACTCCCCTAGTCCTTTTTCCTGTTTTTTGTCAGCTGCCGCCAGGCCAGCCCCCCCATGGACCCTGTGGCCCCCTCCATCCTCACCTGCTGCTTTTTAGGAGACTGAGAGAACTTGAACCGATGGAGGAGGCGAGACTCCCAATCTGAGGGGGGATACTCATTTCCCTCTCTTGGATTAACGCACTTTGCCTCCAAGCAAAAGGTCATCTCATTTAGGTCTCACTTAGAACTCTCTCCCTACCTGGGTATAACCTGTGACCCCCAATAAGGCCTACGGGCCTATGTCTGGAACTCAGGGTGATGAGCTCCCCTTTCCCACTGTTTATCACTCACTGCTGAAAGAAGTCTCCACCCACAAACTTCACCTAGCCTTGGAATCCCACAGGCTCAAAGGAGGAAGAGACCAGGACAGGGGGCCCTATCCCATCATTCCAACCCCAGGCAGCCCAAGTCTCTGGCCACTTGTGTACCCTCAAGCTTTGGACATTTGGTGGCGCCGCCTCCCCATTCCTGAGCACCCCCTACCCAGGTCCACCTCCTTCCAGGCCTCCCACCCGAGCTCTCCAAGGCAGCTCTATCAGAATCAGCTGTGAGTTTGTGCTGATCTGTTTCTAATCGCTGGGGCCTGGTTCACGCTTGTCCCCCCCCCCCCAAATATTGATTCCATTATTTGGAGAGTCATTGACGTCAGGGGCTTGGATCAGTTCCAAAACCGCCTTCTCTCCGGGCCTGGGCCAGGGCCCAGCCCCCCCAGCCCTCGATTTCATGGAGGGGCCCAGAAAGGTCAGCTAATGGGCCAAGGTCACACAGCATTTGCCCTCTGACTCCTCTGGCTCCTCTTGCCTTTTTGGGACCACCATGCAGCTCCCTTCTCTTGGGGAGAGCGGCTACACAAAGGCCTGGGAGTCAGAAGCGAGGTGGGGGGCTATAAAACGAAGTCTGAAGAAACTCATTGGGACCCTGGCTGCAAGGAAGGGCTCTGAGGAGGTAGGGATGGGGTCAGTGGCTCAGGAAGGATACTTGGGGAAGATTTTGTTTTCTTTGCCACACTCTTATTTTGGAATATCCTGAAGCTGGACTTGAAATGGTTCCTACTGGCTACTTGATTTTTATGTCTGATATCAGATGTATTTCCAGACTCTCTAAGAAGGAAATTATCTGTGGTGTAGGATAACAGATTACCCTAAATGTTGCCATAATTTGACTAATAGGCACCAGTAATTTTATAAATCTTTGCTCCATGTAAAACAAAAGCTCTGTCTCCTGTGCATCTCCTACTCACGCTGCCTCAGTTTCCCCATACTCACACACTCTCCTGGCTCTGGGTGAGGACATGTCTCTCCCTCTCTGTCTCTCTGTCTCTATCTGACACCAGCCCACACAGCAACTCCCAGGCTCTGGCTGGACAGAATATTTTTAGGATTCGAACCCTGTGTTCTCAGACAGACGTTAATAACCAATACAGATAGTCTGTGGTGCCCACAGCAGCTACACAGCCTCAGAGCCCAGCCTTGGAGGCTCAGAGATGGGGTCTATTCCTGCGGCTGGAGTCCAAGAAACCCAGACCTAGAGACAGCAATGGGCATGCTCACAATCACATGGGGAAAAACGGAGAGGACAGAGTGACCTCTACCCCTGCCACAGAATCAGGGTCATTGCCCTGTCCCAGTCTCCCCTCATCCAGACCTTTCCAAGGAAGAAGGCACCTTTCCTCTGAACTCCTTCCCTGGGTGAAGGGAAGTCCTTCCTGGAGTCTAGCCTGCAAACCATTCAGGGTTCCTTTGAGCCAAATAAGGGTATACAACAGGGGCTGTTGGGTCTCAAGCCACAAACTCCAGGGGGTCCCTTCTCCCAGTGGTCTGTACCACTCAACAATTCATCCCTCAACATTTACTGAGCACCTACACCCTGCCAGGCACTATGTGGGAGCCAGAGACATGGTCCTGCATACAAGGAGCACTCAGTCTGATGGGAGAGAAAAAGGTGTATTGTTCACTCCATACTGTCCTACTATGTACCAGGTCTGTGCAGGGATAGCGGGGTGCAGCAGTGAGCAAGGCAGACCCAAGTAAGCGACCTTGCTAAGTGTGGTGTGGGCGAAGTATAGGTAGGGTATGATGGGGCACAGTAACTACCCTGGGTCTGGAGAAACCTGTCCTCCTGCAGGACTGAGGACTCTTCAGGCCATTCGTAAACCCAGACGGGCCCTTGCACTGAGCACAGGACACCACCATAGTCTGACTTCAGTTCCTCCTCTGTAGCTCCAGCCACAGCTCCTGGGAGCTGGGTGCCCACAGCAGCAGGATCTAACTCTTCCCCCACATCTGCTTGAGCTCCCCCTTCTACCCCTTGGCCCCAGGGATCCTGCGCTGGTGACCCCAAACCAGCAAAGCTCTGTGCTTTGGGGGCTCTCTTTGCCCTCTGCAGAGGTAAAGGGGGCTGATGACCTCAGTGCTCTCTGTCCCCAGGGACCACTGGCCCCCCCAGTCCCTCCTCACAGGAAGCTGGGAGCCCTTGTGGGTGTGGTCACTCAGGCCACAAGAGTTTACACAGCTGAGGTCTCCTGCTCCCCGCACCCCACAGTGGGGCTGGAGGAGGGGTCAGCTCTCTCTTCTCAGCCTCCTTGCTCTCCAGGACCCCCCAAACCAGGCACACATGGTCCCCCCAACCCATCTGCATTTCAAAGAAAATCCACTCCATATGTTTCCGATTCATTTACACTTCAACTCGCCATGGGGGGGCAGAGAGCAGGGCGCCTTGCCTCCAAGCCCCCCACCCCCATAGGGGGGCTGGAGAGCATGTGTCCCCTTCAGAGACAGGGAACAATTACAGCCCAGCCATCTCAGCCTGGGGGTGGAGGCTGCAGGGCCATGTCCCTACTGTGTGGGCTCCCATGGGGAGGACAGTGTGCCTCAGGCAGCCCCACCCACAGGTCTCTATCTCAGAAAGGCATGTAAAGTCCAGAATAGTGTCTCCAGGGCAGACAGCGTTCCAGGGCTGGCTGCAACCCAGGCCCCCCAGGGCTACTGCTCTTCTGGGGAGTAGAGAGAGGAACCCTGGGCATCCTCCTGCAGGACTGAGGACTCTTCAGCCAGGATGAGGGCTCAAAGTGCATTGGAGGAGGCATCGTGAGATATAACCTAAAATGGCCCCTATCCCTCTCCAGCCAGGGCAAAGGGGAAAGGTGGAGAGGGTGGGCTGCAGGGCAAAGGGGAGAGGGTGGGCTGCAGTCTCCTCCTCCAGCTACATTGTCACCACAGATTTGGGGCTACCGTCTCTTTTAGAATCACAGATTCAACACCCTGGAACAGTCACGGGAGCCAGAGATCTGCTCCCTCACCAGGTCAGTCTTCACACCCCCTCCTAGCCTAAGGATGATTGGGATGAGGGTGGGAAGAGGTTTAGAGAGGACATGAGTCCTATTTCCTCACACATGGCCTTCCAGAAGGGGTATCCACAACAATTTAAGGGGGACGTGCATGTACATGGCACATGGAGGACTCTAAGGGCTTATAATACTCCTGTACCAACAAGCCACTCAGACCGTCCTGCTGAAAGGCTAGTCTTCTTGTGGAAACAAAGGCAGAGAGGTCTGACTGGGTCAGTGTTTCCCACCACTCCCTCCATGAGCCCACAGCCCAAGTGAGAGACATGATCAAATATGTACCCTCTCCCCTCCTCACTTTTGGAGGGGAGAGGTCTTGTAGCAGTCTCTGCTCCTCACCTCAATTGCCGCAATCCACACCACAAACCAAAGGAAAGCACACGGGTGAATTTGAGTCCTAAATTCCACCATTTGATTGAACACTACAATCTTAGCGTGGGTCTGAATGTGAGCCCCAGGATGGAAGTGTGAGTTAATGTAGGTTTCTGGGTCTAATGTCAGTCTGAATGTGAACTCCAAGATGGAAGCACGGATTTGAGCATGAAGCCAGGTCCCAAGGTGAGTCTGACTGTAAGCCTGAGTGAGTCCAAATGTGAGCTCCGAGACCGAAGTGAGTTGAACTGTGGGTCCCAGGATTTCCATGCAAATCAGTGTAAGCAGTAGAGTTCTAGTGCAACTCTAAGTGTGAGCCCCTGGTCTTAAGGGCATTCTGAGCATGAGTGAAGATGTCTCATAGGGATGAGTCTGAGTGTGAACACTAGGGTCACCTTTTAAGTCTAAATGTGAGCCCCAACGTGCCCATGTAAGTCTGAGTGTGAACATCAGGATCCTAGTGTAAGTCTGAGTGTGAACACTGGGTCTCTAAGCGATCCAGGATGGAAGGGAGAATCTTGAGTATGTGCACTGGAGTCCTAGTGTGAGTCGCAGAATCTCATGTGAGTCTGAGGAAGTCACCAAGATCCTGGTATGAATCTAAGTGTGAGCCCTAGGT
The DNA here is from genome assembly GCA_963574885.1 of Lepilemur ruficaudatus. Taxonomy (NCBI): domain Eukaryota; kingdom Metazoa; phylum Chordata; class Mammalia; order Primates; family Lepilemuridae; genus Lepilemur; species Lepilemur ruficaudatus. The sequence continues at coordinate 27,205 of CAUYRT010067765.1, read as the reverse complement.
GACCCATGTAAGTCTAACCCCAAGAGTCCCCACATCAATCTACATATGAACCCAAAGGCCCAAGTATGAATCTGAGTGAGCTCCAGGCTTCCCATATGAATCTGTGTGTGAGTCCCTAGTATTAGTGTATCTGAGTATAAGTCACAGAGTGTAAGTGTGAATCTCAGTAAGCTCCACAGTCTAAGTGTGAGTGAGTCCAAGTGAGAGCCTAGGACCCCAGAGATTCTGAGCATGAGCTCTAGGTCTCAATGCAAATCTATGAACCAGAGGATAGAAATGTGAACCTAAGTATGAGTGTATAGTCCCAATGTGAATCCAAGTGTAAGCACAGAGTCCCAATGTGAGTTTGAGTGTAAACCCCAGGACTGAAGTATATATTTGGATATGAACCCCAGAATGTAAGTGTGAAGCTGAGTGTAAGTCTCACTGTCCTGGTGTAATCCTGAGTGTGAGCCTGTATGAGTGTAAACCCTAAGACTCTAGAACGAATTTAAGTTCCAAGTGTGAATCTGAGTATGAATTCCAGAGCTCCAGGAAGTCTTGAGTGTGAAATTGAACTCCTGGTGTTTGCATATGAGGCTCAGGGTCTCAGTCGGAGTATGGGCCCTGACAGAGTGTGACCCTTAGCTCCATCTCACCAATCCTAGCCAGGAGTCCCAGGAACCAACTGAGAGGACTTCTGTGGGTTGTGACAGTGGAGACAGAGGGCCATAGTTTGAGACACAGAGGCCCCTCCACCCTGCAAGTCCTGGCTAGCCCTACATCCCTAGGAACATCCAACTGTTCAAGCCCCATCCCCACACATGCAATGGCACACCATCGCACCCAGAGTTAGACACACCAAGGTATACCTGGTGTTTCAGACCCTCTGGACATATAGCAATTACAGATGCACAAACACACCCAGTATTTCAGACTCTCACCAGTTCATTGCTTACAACCCAATGACACAGACACAATATACCAAGTATTACAGGCAAAACAACTAGTGCTACAGACACACTCCTACGGTGGCATGCAGACACACACCCAATGTTGCAGACAAGCTGCCAGCCACACAGACACACACAGCCGCTTCTCAAAGAGACAGACTAGACGAAAGAGAAAGAAAATCCTGAATTTTCAACTAGGCGTGAAATAGTCCTGCCCGCCTGAAGCTACTGAAGGGGGGAGGGGACCAAGGGAGCGAGTTAAAGAGAGAGAGCTAGATGCTGGAGGAGAGGCTCCGGAGAGGAGAGGAGCGGAGAAGGAGAGCTGTCCGTCTGGTGACCTCCCCACGGCCCAGCCCCCACGCACGAGGAGACACACTACTCTGAATAACACAGGGACACCCAGGCCGGCTCACACAGAGCCGCACTGGAGGAGACACACACGGGCAGACTCACAAAGAGACACTTGGGGATACACCATAGGCGGACTCACACAAACCAGGAGGACTTACAAAGAGACACACTGAAACAGACCCACTACATGGAGATATATCCAGGAGGACTCAAGAGGAAACCACGGGCAGCCTCACGCAGACAGACAGACACACACACACACACACAGGCGGATTCACACGGACACACGCACTGGCAGACGCGCAACCGTCCGTTCACATTCCCGGGCGCTTTGAAGTCCAGATTTCTGCGCGAGAAAGAAGCCACCTTTTGGGTGCGCAGGGGCCACTGCGACCCCCCCCCAGACCCCGGAATTTTCCCAGACCCCGCGCGTGCAGCGGAGGGGTGGGGAGAACAGGGATACTAGGACAAACCGCGCTGGCCACCTCCCTCCACTCGACTGTCCGGCCCCACCACCACCACGCCCAACCCCCGGAGCGCCTGGACGTGGGGGACCGCTTCTCCTGCACCCCAACCCCCGAGTTTGCAGGCAAAGTTTCTCGTGAACTTTCCTGTGCCCCCAGGCCACGGGCCCACGCGTGTCCCCTCGCTCTTCCCGCGCGCACGGGGGCCGCCAGTCTGTCCGTCCGCCCGAGGGTTTGTGGGTCCGGCCGCGCGCGGTCCGCTGCGGGACACTCACCGTGCCCTCGGGCCACCCGGACTTCGCGCCGCGCCCTTCGACAGCCCCCAGCAGCGAGCGAGGCAGGGAGCGCGGAGGTAGCACCGCTGCCAGATCCCACCGCCGAGCCCCGCGCCGCGCAGGCTGGAGCCGTCGCCTCCGCTGCCGCCGCCGCCGCCCGCTCTGCACCGGCTCCTCGGCGCTCGGCGGCTTTAACCCCCCCATCCTCCTCCCTCCCTCGCGCGCTCCCTCCCTCCTTCCCTCGCCCATGTGACCGCGGGCGCCCGCTCGGCCGCGCGCGCCCTCGCTCCCCTCCCCCTCTCGCCTTGTCTCCCCGCGCCTCCGCGGCCGCGCGCCACGACCCCTCCCCGCCACGGCCCCCGCGCGCCGCCGCCTTGGCACGCTCCCGCGCCTGGCATGCGCGGCCCGCTGGCGGGGGCACGCTTGCCCGGTGCAGGCCTGTGAGCCCTCACTCCTACTCGCCGGGCGCTGGCACGCGCCCTCCCCCCGCTGGCGCACTCGTCCGCACTGGCACGCGTGGCCCCCTCACGTTCGCCCTTTCTCGGGCGCGCCCTCCAGGCGGCTGTGGCCCCAGTGCTTCACGCGCAGCCCCGGCCACGGGTCTCACAAGCGCGCGCACACACACCCACACCCACTCCGCCCGCTCCCCTAGGGCGGCAGGGCGCGCACCCACCCCCCCGGGATCGCTCATTCACACTCTCTCTCTCAGTCTTCTCCTGCGCACACTCCGCACGTTCAGGCCCGGACTGCCTCGCACTGACACCCTGGCACACCCCGGGCCAACTCTCGGGGTCCTCGCTCTGGCATCGCCGTGAGAGGAACGCGAGCCAGAGCTCCCCAACCCCCACTTTGGGCAGAAGAAGCCAGCCAGCTCCGCCTCTCCTATTCCTACTGCCCTCAGCAACGACCCCTCTCCCAGTCACACATAGAAAAACCCCTCGCGCCGGGGTAAAAGGGCATTTATGTTTCCATGACCCTGGAAGGACCAGGCTGGGAGCCCTCCCATGCCTCTGATGACACCACCACCACCACCCTCTCCTTCTCCAAGCCCCCAAGAACACACAGCCTGAGGAGAAAGCTCCACTGGGATGAAGGGTAGGGAGGGTGCACCCTCAGTGCCTGCGCTGGCAGTTCCAGAGCGCACGCAGGGCATGCCCCTCCGCGAGCTTAGCGCTGGAGGTTCTCCCCTCGAGCCTGCCTTTCGCAGCCTGGGCCTCTGAGGGGCCGGCGTACTCACTTCACTCGCCCCGGGGCCTCCGGTCTGGCTGCAACATGGGAGATTAAGGTTAGACAACCTGACCAATTTATGAGGCCACGCGACAGCGCAATGGAGAGGGAACGCCAGAGGTGGAGACCGAGAGGTCCACCCCCATCTCCACCCCTTGGATTTTTCATCTGACTTTTGACCCGTAATCCTTGGGCCCTGCCCCTCCATGGAACTGCTCTAGGGCTGAAGGCAAGGATCGGGAAGGGAAATATCTCGCTGTCTCCTCACATCCTTCCCCAGTAGGCTGCCTAGAGCGCCCGGGCCCTTTCCCAACAAATGCCTCAGGGACTCCCATTGCAGAGGAAAAGCCTTCTTCCCGCCACAGCCCGGGCTTTTCACTTTCACTTCCTTGGCCACAGAATCCCCTCCGTACAACTGGCAGGGGTCAACCGGGGCTGAAGCTCAGGGAGGGCCAGCTCGGGCTTAGGGACACACAACCAAATAGCTGCACCCAGCTGAGGCCCAGCGCGCACCCACCCACTACCCAGCCTCCCCGGGGCCCCGCAGCCTCCAGGTCCCCGGGCTGCGGACGGAGATTAGATGCTAGACGGAGAAGGAAGGGGGCGGTGCGACGGAATCTGTGGGGGGCAGCAATTGCTCCTCCCCGCTCCCACGAAGCTAGGCCTGGGCGAGGCTCAGTACTCAAGGAGCTGCTGGTCTCCTCGAGGGGCTGACAGGCCTGAGCTCACACCCTCCCGGGGAGGGGCGGACGGGCGTCGCGATCCGCAGGTCATTTGTGAACTGACTTGACCTCCGGATGCCCCCGGTATCCCGGTCTCAGCCTCCGGGAGCCAGGTTGGGAGCAGTCAGGAATTCCGCCCCCGGCCGATGTCCCCTCGCCACCCGCGGACGCGGAGGCTGCCGTCGGCAGTGCCGCAGTCCGTGGGTGCCGGGGCAGCTTCTGCACTGGGCGTCGGGGATCAGGGAATCGGACATGTTCGTGTGACGGAGGATGAGGGAAGAGGAGAGGCGCACGTCGGACTCTGTCCCAGCGTCTGTCTGTCAGCTGCTCCTCCTTGGCGCGGAATCCAGCGGCGTCGAGCGCTTCCTCGGGGCCGAAGCGACACCTGGCGGGCGGTGCGGGACGTGCGTTCCCGCTCAGGCTGCGGCTCCTGCTCCGCGCTGAGGCCTCCGCAACAACCGGGGTGCTACCCCCTCTCCACACAGCCGCCTCCTGGCTCAGAGCCGATTTCCCTCCCACCCGCGCTGGGACAACAGACTACTTACTCGTGGGTTTCCGCTCCTGCCACCTCCAATGCCCTATCTGCACACTGGCCTCTGAGCTTCCTAAGCCTCCGTGTCGAACCCTCTCGTGTCTCCCCACCGCCTTGCGAGCAAAGCTAGGCTTCTGGCTTCTGAGGCCAGGCTTCAAAGCCCTTCAAAGCCCTGTCTGTCTCCTCTCCAGTTTTATTAGGCGCCCCCATCCCCGGCCTCCCCAGCTCTGCACCAGCCCCTTTCTCTGTCAGGGCGCGCTTAGCCTTAAGCCAAACCCCACTTCACTGACAGCCTCGTCCCAATCCCACTTCAGCGCATTCACTGCCTCCCCCATCTTCACCATCTGCCTCTCCCATGAGAGACTGGCTCAAAGTACCACCACCAGGCCGGAGCTCTTGTGCCCTGCAAGTGATGGGGATTCCAGATTTCGCCGTGAGAGGCATTGGGAAATTAGGGAGAGTTCTCCTTGATTTTAAGTTCCTGGTATTGTATTCTTTTTTATTTCAAAGTATTACGGGGTACAAATAATTTTGGTTACATGAATTGCTTTTGTAATGATTGAGTCATGGTTATAAGAGTGCCTGTCACCCAGAAATTGTTCATTGTACCCGTTAGGTAGGTTTTCACCGCTCCCCCCCCGCCCCCCCCCCCGCCTTCCCAGTGGTTGATTTCCCTTGTTTTACTTCCTTCTATGCACATGTGTGCTCATCCGTTAGTTCCAATTTAGTAGCGAGTTGAGTTCCTGGAGTTTTACATTCACCGTGAAAGGGGGCTCTGTGGCCAGGACTTCTGGCTCCACCCTTCACCCTGGCAGGTGACCTAAACTTGGACCACCTCCCACCCCCAACCCCACCCCCAGGAATCAACCATGCCATTCCACGCCTTTGAGCAGCAAGGACCCTTCCTCATTTCTACTGACAAGTCCTCAAGGTAGGCGAGCCCCCTCCCCATCTCCTATGGTCTACCCTACCCTTTCCAGTGCTCCTTCAGGAAATGGTGCTGGTTTCTAACCTGCTATACCGTCAAAAAGTTCCTCCATGGGTCACACACCTGGCGACTCAAAGTTACAAACACTCTCACACACGGGCTCTCTGTCTTACAAGTGCCAAACACACCGTCCCATAAACTTCCATACCCAGTCTCAAAGAATAAAACCTGTATAATCAACTTCACTATGGCATACTGGGAGTTGGGGTCCTCTGCTTGGGCTAGGAACCAGAGGTCCCAAAAGGGTGGGACTGAGTCCCGAAATCACACTTGCACACCACACCCACACAGACACAGTCGCACACACAGCCATATACTCAGTCACACTGAGTGTCACACAGGCACACACAGAGCCACACACGCTCTCAATCACACTGGGGTTTGGCGGGTCGGGGCGGGCTCCAGGAGGCAGTTACGTAAACGCCCTCACAGCCCCCGCCCTCGCTTCCCTCACCCCTCCTGCTTCCTCACACAGTGCCAGCGCCCGGGGCGGCTTGGCTGGGGCCCGGGAACAGCTCGGCCTCGCGGAGGCTCCAGGCGCCGAGAAACCCGATCCGACACAGCCCCGGGCCGAGCCAGGGAGGGGGGGCCTAAAGCCCCCACACTCAGGGTCTGGCCCAGCCCCCCAGGGATAACTCACCCTCCCAAGTGAGACAGCTCCTAGCACCATCCTGGGACAGCACCTGTGACCTTCTCACAACACCGCCATTCTGCAGACCCCCTGGAATTCTACCCTCTGGACTGCTGCCTATGTGTGTGCCCTGACCCTTCCAACCTCTGGCACCAGAAAAGGGCAAAGATTCCCTAAAGGTAGAGAATGGGGGAAAGCTAAGTATTCAACCTGGAATTGCCCCCAATTCCTGGAGCTATCATCTCTTCCCTCCTCACCAGGGCCCTCAAATCCACTCTAATACGGAGGGTCTTTAATTCCTGTTCCAGGCCGCCCTCAGATTTGCTGCTTACCAATTCCAATATATTCTATGAGAATTCTAAATTATTCAGGTCTAATGCCTCCCCTCCCTCTCTTTGATATCCTTTCTTCCTCCTCCACTGGAAGTTCTAACTTCAGTCTAATCCCGGTTCCTCTGTTTTGCTAAGAAGAAAGTTTGAGAGCGACCTGAGTAACTGGGAATGAAATCCCTGATAGGAGGAACGATTAAGGCTCAGGAAACCCCTGAAAGTCAGAGGTCTGAGAGGAGGGGACAGAACATCTTTCATACTCCCCCTACATAACCCCCACCTCCTCTGTAGCCCAGACTTGATTTTTCACAATGCTTTTGAATGTCGCTTGGGCTTCCCAGGCCTGAGCAGAAAGGGAATTTCCCCCTGTGTTCCCTTTTAATGAACAAAACATTTCATGTTGAAATTCTCCTCTGCCCCCAGCCCACTCTCTCAAGGGCCCCTCAGCCTGACCAAGCAGGGGGACCACTAGAAGGATAGTACTAGAGTAGAGGGAAGCCCGCAGGGGAAGCATAATTTACACTGGGGGGCGTCTTTTTACAAATAATTAGGGTGGCTTTTTTTTTTCACTTTTGGCTAAAATTACCCACTCTTGTGGCAGCTTCCCAGAAAGGGGGGCGGGAGGGTGGCCGGAGCTGTCCTGAGGCCCAGGACATGGCCCCCCTCCCCTGGGCGAGGAGCCTTCCTCAAGTTGTTTTCCTGGTCTCTTCCTCTTGGATGTTTTTTTGATTATTAATCACATTTTCCATCCACAGTTTCAGTCCAGACCCCCTCCTCCCAGGGTCAGGGCTGGACAGAGGGAGGAGGAGCGGGCTCCAGGAGGATGAGCTGGGGACAACATGGGCAGTGACCCCTGGCCCTGGCTGACCTGAAAGAGGCTGTCAGTGGCACGTCACAGATCACACCCTTGCCATCCTGGCACATAGTAGGTGCCATCCTTAATCAATACAAGTGGAGTAAATGAATGAACAGGTGTCCAGTTTTTGGAGCACCCAGCTGGCACTGGAAGTCAAAGCCCCTACTCTTGGTCCCCTTATGCTATAGACAAGGAAACAGCCCAGAGAAGTGGAGTCAGTTGCCCAGAGTCACATAGCAAGTTAGAGCAGAGCCAGAGCAGGATCTCAAGAATGCTGATGGCACCCTGATTCATAAGTCAGTCAATAAATATATTTTGATAACCTACTATATGCTAGGCATTGATCTAAACAGAGCAGTGAACCAGACAAAAATCCCTGGCCTTTCAAGGATATAGAGCAACTTGTACTCCATACACTGTTGGTGCACGTGTAAGTTGGTACAACCCCTTTGGAACGCTGTTTGGAGTATACTAAGCTGAATATATATATATATATATATATATCTCCATCCTGTGGCCCAGCAATTCCATTCCTAGATATATACCCAAGAGAAATAATCAAATATGTTCACCAAGAATGTTCATAGCAGCTTTGTTCATAACAGTATCAAACTGGAAACAACCCAAATAGATAAACAGATTGTGATGCAAGTACAGCATGGAAAAGAACCAACTACAGCTATACACAACAACATGGATAAATCTCACAGATGAAATGTTGAGCAAAGGGAGAAAAACAGACACAAAATAGTACATAATGAATAAATTCATTTATATAAAGCTCAAGAACAGACAAAACTATGGTGATAGAAATCAAAATTGTTTGAGGAGGGATACAAGTATATACACAGTCATCCCTTGGTGTCCACAGGAGATTGGTTCCAGGACCGCCCTCGGATACTAAAGTCTGAGGATACGCATGGCCCTTATATCAAATGGCTTAGTATTTGCAAGTAACCTATGCATATCCTCCTAAATACAATGTAAGTGCTATGTCCGTTATACTGTATTATTTTTATTGTTGTATTGCTACTTTTTACTGGATTTTTTTTCCATATGTGGTTGGTTGAGTCCTAGGATGCAGAACCCATAGATTCAGTGCACCAACTGTACATATGACAAAATTGTGCACTTTAATGTTTGCTTTTAGCCTCAAGAAGTTTAAAAATCCCCTGCCTTCATGGGGCTCACATTCTAATTGGGGAAGATGGATACCAAACAAAATAGTTAAGTGTATAGCTTATCTATGCAAAACTCCATGTCTGACTCCCCAGCCCCTTCAGGCAAGAGGTGGCAGCCTAAATATTGCCCAAGAGAGGTCTAGACTAAGTTCCTTTGTCCTCTCTCACAGCACCATACTCTTTTTCCTTATAGTAGTTTAGTGTGGTGTTTAATTATCTAGTTACTTGTGTGGTGCCTGTGAGCTCCATGAGGGCGGCCCTGTGGCCTCCATCTCCAGGAGGAGCCAGAGCCGGGCTTAGAACAGGTGCTCCTCACATTTCAAACAGACTTAAATAAATGTTGAATGAATGAATGATGCAGGCAAGCAAGTAGGACAGCCCTGACCTGTGAGACACAAACTCAAGATCCAGGGCACAAGGGAGGGAGCCTAGATGAATGGGTTGCAGTCTTGAGGGATGGAAAAGGGGTTTAGTAACCAGGAAGGATTAAGCAGAGACCCGGAAGGCAGGCTGAGGCAGCCCAAGTAGCTCAGAGACCACATCCTGAAATGCCTTTGGTGCCAAGGCTGTGGAGGCCTGGAAGGGCATCAAGTAGCTGAGGAATATAACCACGTTTGACTTTTAGCGAGATCATGGAGGCTGCTGGGTAGAGGGTGGTGAGGATGGCTGAGGCTTGAGGTGGGGCAGCCAGGAAGGAGGTATTTGCAGTGACCCATAGAAGAGAGAGTTACAGCCTGATCTGGGCCAAAGCCATGAGCTGGAGAGAGAGAACGGGGCCTTGGGGGAGGAGGAGGTGGCACTCAGATTCATCTTCTCCATCTGTTCCTGTGACCCCTGGAAGAATCCCCATGCCACCTTATACACAAAGAACAGGCTCTCTGGACACTTAGTCCTGGGTCTGCTGTCCCAAAGACCCTCCCCCTGGGTGATCCTGGGGTCTGGGCTAAGTTTGGAAAGAGAAGTAGGTGGGGGGGGCAGAGGATCCAGAGGTGGTGGAGGGAGTGGGGAAGAGGGACAGAAAGGACAGGGAAACTCAGGATCAGGGACTACGTGTGTTCGAAGGAAGAAGCAGGGACACAGACTTACAAAATCACAGATTAATTTCTCATTTTGCAAACATTTGCATGACATTAATTTCCTGCTCAGAAGCACAAGGCCCCTTCCTGCCTCTCCACCCCAGCAGGCTCTGATCCCACCCCCTCCCCATTCTTCACGGAGGAGGCATCTATCCTCAAAAGACTGTCCGCTTCCAGGGCCAGCCCAGAGTCTGGCCTTGATCCCTGCTGCTGTAGAGCTGCCTCTCTGATAACAGGGCTGGGATTTCCAAGAAGAACCGAGGGCTACGTGCCCCCCAAGACTGGTTCCCTACCTTCACCTCCCATGGCTCCATTCCCAGCCAGCCTGTTACTCTCTGGGTAGGGGAGAGGGTAGACAAAAGGCCCCAACTTCCCCCAGAAACTCAACTGCGGTGATTGGGAAGACAGAAAAGTCGGAGATTAGGAGACTGAATGCCAGAGACACCAAGTCCCAAGAAAACAGACAGAGGCAGAGGGAGAGTCCAAGAGAGAAAATTGAATTAAAGTCAGTTCAACAAACATTTATTAGCACCTACTGTGTGCCAGGCCCAGAGGGAACATTGTGTACAAAAGCAAAGATGACTCCCAGGTTTTCGGCTTGAGTGGGAGATGATAGCGCCACTCACTGAACTGGGGACAGAGGAGGGGCTTGATGTGCAGTTGAAGGATCTGCAGGATGATGGCTAGGCAGGGACAAGAACAAAGAAGGCAGAGAAGTCCTCAAACAGTTGAGCAAGGATGAGCTGGCTGGAGGTGTGCAGTCCCTGTTCACCAGTCCCCAGAGCCCTGTGTGCCCAGCACGGGCTGGAGGATTGGGCATTCGTCAAAGTCCCAGACTGACCTGGGCAACATGACAGGGCTAGGGGATGTCAGATAGGTCAGAGAGCAGGGAGAAGATGTGATAAGAGGTGGGGGAAGGGGAGGATTGAAGCTGAACCCCCCGGGAACTCTGATTAAAAGACAGAGAAGAAAGATGAGGGGCTCCCAGGAGACAGGGTAAGTGTGGTGGCCCCCGAGGTAGAAGGAGAGCCAGGAGTTACGGTTATCATGAGGCCAAAAGGAGCCTTGTGAGGGCAAGAAAGAGCCCAGGGCCAGGAGTGGGATGGGGCCAGGGGGACCAAGCTGGGGCTAAGCTGGAGATGTAAAGCACTCCAGAGGGACATGTGAGCAGAGTGTGGACCCTTCCTCCCCCAGCCTCTCTGCTATTCCTTGGAGCCCTGCTTGAGCTGGGGCCCCTCTCAGCCAGGCACACAGGCAGAAGAATGGAAAAGCTCCTCCCAGGCCCCAAAACTTCCATCCCTGAGACCCCGGTTTCTGATCTTCCCAGGAGGGTCCTGAGCCTTCCTCAAGCTCGGGAGCATGCACTGGTGGGGGAACCCTGGGGACCCCGGGGGTAATTGAAACCAGGGCTAAGACATTAGAAACCATAACGCCAACTCCCTGGCTCCCCCAGGATAGCTCCTGGTTTTCCTCTCATCCCGATCCTCCCTGCTGCTGACAGCTTAGCTCTCCCGGGCCCCCACCAGCTGGGCTGCTGACCCTCTTCCCCAAACCAACTAGAAGGGGCCTCCAACCAGAGAGCACCCAAAGCCAACCCCTCGGGGACCTCTTCTCTGTGCTCAGAAAAACTCAGTCTGTACTAGGCTAACCTCTCCACATCGAAGCGTCCCAAATTCTAGTCTTAATTCCTTTTTGCAGAACCTGTGCTAGGGGTTTGAAGTTAGGCAATGAGAAGAACTTCTCAATAGTGACAGAGAAAAGAGAGGTAGGTGTAGGACAGGAGTGCCCCTCAAGTAGCAGGTCCTCTGTAAATATGTGGAGAAGAAAGAACAGGTCTCAGAGCCTGGGTCCCGCCCTGAGCAAGGTGTTGGATCTGAACTCTGAACGGGGGTGGGGCAGCGGGGGCAGGACAGCTGCACACCAGGGAGGCAGGAAGGGGGAAGGTCAGGTAAATTCCATGGCCTAGAGTCCCTTTCCATCTCTTTCCTTGTTCTGATGCCTGTCTGTCTGTCTGTCCCAGTCCTTGTCTCAGACAGAAAGAACCAGAAGCTGCACTTCTGTTGCCCTGATGGGAAGGTCCTCTCCCTGCACAGCTGCCAGAAGATTTCAGGATTCCCAGATGCCCCGAGTACTGCTGTGGGAGTCTGTCCCCACCTTCATCTCTCTCCCAGGCTCTTCTCTCCCTGGCATTTGAACTGAGGGGTTCAAATACCTACTCCACCACTTAGTGGCTTTGTGGCCTCAGGCAAGTGACTTAATGCCTCAATTAACTCAGAAGTAAAATGGGCCTCAATTACCTCAGGAGTGAAATGGGATCATAATAGTGCCTATTTCCTAGGACTGCCGTGAAGATCAGATTAAATTAGATAATCCAGTCAAGTGCTTACCACTAGGCCTCGTGGGTACTAAGCCTTCCTTCAGATGCTGGCTTTGGCTTTCTCCCAGTGATCCATGTCTCTATGTCTCCTTCTCTGTCACAGACTCACTCCCCATCTCTCTGTCCACACCATCCTCTGTCTCTCAGTCTCTGACTGTCTCTCTCCTGGTCTCTTTTGCTCTCCCATATCTGGCTCTGCCTGCAGTCCCCTAGACAGCCCTGCTGAACCGCACTCCAACCCTCTGGCACAACTGGCCAGGTGGGGTGGGGTGGAGTGGGGGCGTCCAAGGGGATTTTTAATTCAAACATGGCATTCCTGGCAACAGGATCACGCCTGGGCCTGAACATGGGTGAATCACAGTTGGTGGGGAGAGTACTCATGTCTATAGCCCTTCCTGGCTGGGCAGGAGATCTGGGGGCTCAGGCTGACAGCCTCTCAGAGGAGGGGGAACTTGCCCTGACTGCTCCAACTGCCCCCACACCTGGGTCCAGGCCAGATCCCCCATAACTGCTGCCTGCCTGGAGGGCAAGGCAACCTGCCCAGAGCCCAGAACTGAAAGAAGAAGCCCTCTACCTCCAAATAGGGTGGCTTACCTGCCCTCAAAATATTCTGGCCCACCCTCACCCCAAGTCCTGCTCTGAGCATCCCATACCCCATCCCAAATTCTGTATGGAAGCCTCCATAGATCTAGCTTCTCTTGTCTCTGTCTCTTGCTGTCTCTGTCTCTATGCCTCTGTCTCTCAACCTTGATCCATGACTTTGGCAGCTGCATAAGCTTTGTACTCTCAAACAGAGGCCACCAGGGATAGGAAATAGCAGGAGGTTAAAGAGTCTGTCCTTCACTTGGACCGAAAAGCTCCTTCTTGGTGGTGGTGGTGGTGGGGACACAAGAAATCCAGTTGTCATTTCTGTGTAACTGTGGACCTGAGAAGGCAGAGGGCATGGTTTAGAATAGGTGCTCATTAAATGTGAACAAAATGAAGGAGGGGCAAACAGAGGACCACAAACAAGGAAGTGAATGGCTGATGGAATGTGTGTAGCTGGCAGGAACATGGATAGACTATGGAAAGGCTCCTGCTCAACTTTGTGGCTCAGCAAAGAGTCTCCTCTGGGGGCCAGGATTGGTCTCAACTAGCCCCAGACACTCCCACACCTGGGCCCCAGCCAGACCCCTCACGTCAGCTCTTAGGCAAAGGGCCAGATGGGTGAGCCATTAAGAGTCCTCCCTCCCTTCCCTATTCCCAAGACATCATTGCCTCAAGGTGCCCACCAGCTTCAGGCAGAGAGAGCTGGGACTACAGACCCAGAGAGGGAGAAACACTGGGCAGAGTCACACAGTAGACAAAGGCTGGGGCAGGACTTCTGGTGTCCTGGCAGCCAGCCTGGGCCTGTCATCAGGCTCCTATGTCAACACCATGACGGTGGCCAGACCCAAAATAGGATTTTACATGGGGAGAGCGCCTAGGAATCCTTGAGCATGTGGGCAGCTGGGTCAGGGATAGAGCATCCCATCAGGCAAGGACAGATGTGCAGCTTCTTATCCTTCCCATGAGATAGAGACAAGCACTGGGACAAAAGTCCAGAACACAGAATCAGAGCAAAAGAGAAAAGAGACAGTCTGGGAAAGAGACCAGGAAATAGAAACTGTCAAAGACAGAGTCAACACAAAAACAGAGATAGAGAGAAAGAAATTAGAGTCAGAGACACAGAAACAGGAAGATGCAAAAGGAGGGAGAGTCACGCAATTAAAGATGCAGGGACAGAGATAGGGAGAGATGTGAAGTCAGAGAGAAACAGTGTCTCAGTCACAGAGCAACAATGGTATGGCAATGGTATGGAGATGGAAGCAGACAGCAAAACTCAGAGACTGAGAGACAAAAATAGCTGGGAGGGAGAGAAGGGGGAGAGAGAAACGGGGGAGAGAGACAGTGACAGCAAGATCGAGAGAGGAGAGAGGGCAAGGCAGCGGGAGATCAAAACATCAGGAGTGGGAAAAGCAGGTGACAGAGGATTTCCTGGCCTCAGTCTCTCCAGCCTGATCTCCCAGGGTGTTGTCTCCCCCTTGCTATTCTCTGGTTTCCACAGCAACAGGGAGGACACCACCAAATTTGCATATACATTTACATCCTTTCTGTCTGCATAATTCAACAGGTTTCTGTGCATATTCATGAGACTGTGAGTGAAGGTGACTCTCTGGATCCCTGCTCAAAACCTGGTTATGGTGCCCCCTGCTTGCAGCACACGGTTATGGCTCCAGGCCTGGCCTTGCAGGACCTGACCTGTCCCTGTCAGAGTCAGCTAACTGCTTCCCCCTGCTCCCTAAACACCCCTTGAATTTTCCTCCCTCTAGGCCTGTCCTCAGGCTATGCCCCTCTACCTGCTGGCAGCCCCCTTGCCTCAGCACCAGTCCTGCTAACAGCGCACACGCACACAACCCCTGGTAAGGGTGGCAGGAGATGACAGGGAGTGAGTGATGCTCACTCTGGCTCTCTGGTGAAGGAGATCCCTCAGACACATTTTTATCTGGGGGTTCATGAAAGGGTCACATTGAGAGAGGCTGGGCTGAAAGTTGACAAATCTACCAACAGAGAGGAACCTAGGACACTGTGGCCTCCATATGGAAACTGACAGAGACCCTGATTCCAGCCAGAATAGTCAGTAGCTAGGATAGAGCCAAAAGGAGCCACAGGAACAAAGGAGCTGAGGTGGCACACACAATGGTGGAGAGAGCATCCAGGGCCAAGGACCCTTTCAAAGTGTCAGACACTGGATGGATGCCCTTGTGGGCTGAGGGGAACATCTCCAGGGCCTGCTCTGGTCATAATTTTGGCCTCACCATCTCCCCCTGGATCTCTGTGGCCTCCACTGCTCTTCCTGCCCTGTACCCCCAATCCACTCCCCACACTGTAGCAGCTAGTTTGCTCTCTAAAACATACTTTGATATTTCACATCACTCCCTCCTTGGAGCCTTCAGTGACTCTCCATCACCCTGAAGATAAAGCCCAAGCTCCTTGGCCGGGCATGCAGGCCTTCCGGTCTGGCCCTCACTCACCTCTGAACCTTATCCCTCACACTCCTTGCCTTGAACTCAAGCTCCAGTGATCATCCCTACACTGCTTCTCACCTCCATGCCTTGGCTCGTGCCTTCCCTTCCCTGGAACGTCCTTCCCACTTCTCTCCTCGCCAACTATTCTTCAAGATTCTACACAGGCATCACCTCTTCTTTGAAGCTCTGCCTGTATATGTGGCTGTAGCCCTCATGGGGTTGGAAGTTCCACACTCAGTGACCATATATGTTACATTATGGATGATCATTAGCTGTTTGTTGAATAAATGAGAGATCACTGAGCCCATTGAGGGCCAAATTTCAAGCCTAGACTGTATCTTTTCTGTGTCTTGGAACTCCTGGGGACCTGTGCACAGACCCTGCAAAGGGAGACGATGGGCTATTCCTTTGCGAATGCTGTCACCTTGTGGCCACAGCCAAAAGTGCATGTAACCCTAACATGACCTCTCCCAGGGCAAGGACCAATGTGGGAACTGGTCCAGACAAGTAGTAGGGAGCGCGGAGGTAGGCCCCAAGGGAGTGTTCAGAGGCTAGCACTGGTGTCCTTTGAACACCCTTGATGAGTTCCAAGCAGACAGAATGGCAAGAGCAAAGGTTCAGAGGCAGAAAATATGGTGCTTGGGAAGGAAGGGTAAGGCATTAGTACGGTCAGAGCCCAGGATTCAATGGGACCAGGCCAAAGACGGACTGAGTCATAAGCAGCAGCGAAGCAAGGGAGTCCTTTAAGTCCACCTGGTGAATGAACTTAGATCTTGTCCTCTAATCTGGGCATAAAGGCTAAGGGAGCAGAGGAATGACAGGGTCAGATCTGGGTGTGGCCACACACTTGGAGGCTCAATATGCATTCATTTACTCATTAAATATTTATTGAGCACCTACTACGTGCCAAGTGACATTCAAGATCCTCAGGTTACATTCAAAACAAAGATTCCTGCTCTTTTGGAGCTTACATTTTCATCAGCAAGGGACAATAAGCAAAAATGTTAATTAATTAATTAATTAATTAATTTTTTTTTTTTTTGAGACAGAGTCTCACTTTGTTGCCCGGGGCTAGAGTGCCGTGGCGTTAGCCTAGCTCACAGCAACCTCAAACTCCTGGGTTGAAGCGATCCTTCTACCTCCGCCTCCCAAGTAGCTGGGACTACAGGCATGTGCCACCATGCCCGGCTAATTTTTTATATATATATTTAGTTGGCCAATGAATTTCTTTCTATTATTAGTAGAGACGGGGTCTCGTTCTCGCTCAGGCTGGCCTCGAACTCCTGACCTTGAGCAATCCACCCGCCTCGGCCTCCCAGAGTGCTAGGATTACAGGCGTGAGCCACCGCACCCGGCCCCAAAAATGTTAATTTAAAGAATAAATAATATTGAGGTTAAAAAAATACATGGGGGGAAAAAGGCAGGGTAAGGGAGATCAAAGGGCTTGGCTGCAATTTTAAAGGAGTGGCCAGAGTAGGCTTCATCAAGGCGTCATCTGAGCAAAGAAGGGAAGGAGATAACCATGTATCTAGCTAGGGGAGGAACATTCTAAACAAAGGGAACAGCCAGTGGCTTGGTTTGGAGGAGAGCTTGAAGGGGAGTGAAGCAGGGAGACCAGTAAAGAGACTTGCAAGATAATGAAGGGCTCAAAGCAACACAGGCTGTGGGGCTGGAGAGAGCCCTAGGAGGCAAAACTGGTAAGACTTGGTGCCTGTTTGGACATGGATGGCATGTAACTCCTCCAGGCATATTGTCTTCTTAAGTCCTCATTTCAAGGGTACAAACATAAGGTGGCTTATACATGCCACCTCTAAGGCAGATAGTGAGAATGCTCAACACATCCATCCTGGATCTCTCCACTGCCCATCTGGATGCTCCCTCCCCCCATCCTCCGCCCTCCCCTGCCTCTTAACTCACCAACTTCATCTTCAGTGACTCCAGGCACCCCAGCTATCCACTCTCATGCCCACAAACAAACCCTACAGCTCCTAAAACTCTCAAACCCACTAACTACTCCTTCTAATCCTTTAGCTATTATCGGCTGAATTGTGTCCTCTCCACGCCCCCCCCCCAGCCTCCCAAAAAAGATATATTGACATCCCAACCCCTAGTATCTCAGAATGTGACCTTATTTGGAAAAAGAGTTTTTATAGAGGTAATCAAGTCAAAATGAGGTCAATAGGGTGGGCTGTTATCCAATATAACTGATGTGCTTATGTAAAGGAGAAATCTAGATGCAGAGATACATACAAAGAGAAGATGGTATGCAGACAGAGGATTGGAGCAATGCATCTATAAGCCAAGAATGCCAAAGATTGTTGGCAAACCACCAGAAGCTAAGAAGAGGCAAGAAAGTATTTCCTTGCAAGTTTCAGAAAGAGAATGTCCCTGCCAACACCTTGATTTTGGACTTCTAGCCTCTAGAACTGTGAGACATTAAATTCTGCTGTTCTAAGCCACCCAGTTTGTGGTAGTTTGTTATGGCAGCCCTAGGGAACTAACACAGCTACTATGTTCCCATCCTTCTGGAGTACTTCATTTTACCCCACCCCAGCCATCTTCATGGGAACCTCCTGGCCACTGGTCCCTTTTTCTCTTCACTGCCCTCCTGACTCACTTTGGATGCTTTCATCCTTCACACGTGTGCTCTCTTGCTAGTCTCCTTACTAATCTTCCTTCATTCCTGCCCATCTTAACCTCAGTCTGGAAGTATGCAACAGTGCTTTTTCTGGTGCTGTTGGAGCTCACACACTCTGACTGATGATGCTACAAGTTCATGGTCACCAGTTCAAACTGGGGTTTTAGTCCTGCCTAGTCATCCTCCTGTACCTTCCCAGTCACCTCTCCCAATTGCAACAACTATCTCACACTTCCTTCCCACCAGCTTCCTCATCCCACTCTCAGTTGCAAAGCTGGACTCCTGCCTCAAGGAGATAGAGGCTTTCTGAACTTCCTGATGTCCAACCTTCCCCTCCCTACCCACTCTCAACTCCTCCCTTCCCCTTTGGGAGACCCTACCTCCATGCTTCTGAATCCCCTCAGGAACCTCATGCTGTGAATATCCACACTCTCAAACATCTTTAATCTTTTTCCTTACTGGCTTCCTCCATCAGCCTATAAACATGCTCAAGTTCATACTACTATATTAAAAAACAACAAAAACCCATCTCTGTACTCCACATCCCTCTCCAGCTATCTATCACCTCTCCACCCATTCACAATCCAATTTCTTTTTTCTTTTTTTTTTTTTACAATCCAATTTCTTGAAAGCGCTGTCTCCACTTCCTTATCTTTTGTGCCAAGGCATAATCTAAGAAATTACAGAGGCAGAAGCCACATTGCAATGGACTAAGGAGAAAGTGGAAAGTAAAGAATTATATACAACTCTTGTGTTCCTTCCTAAGCTTGGTCAGGTTCACTCCACTCCAAAGGGCCCACCGCTCTCTGGTCCCCTGCCTGCCATTCCTTCTGCAGGCCCCCAAAAGGGGAGGGAAAATGCTTCCTGCCTCCTCTCCCTCCCCCGACCACCACCTCTAGGGCTTGCAGCGCCTTAGGCACAGGTTACCATGCTTATTCCATGTGATCCCTCCACCCTGGCCATCAGCAGATAGGATACTGAGCCAAAGATCAACAGCCTGCAAGGTAGCCTGACCCCAGAGCTCTGGAAGCCCAGTGATATAGAATTGCTGATGGCAGAAGACATACAAGTGAAGATGTTCAGAGAAAAAGCAGTATGCAGAAGCAGAAAGGGAGCAAAAATCCTGAATTAGCTGCAAGGAGAATGGGGGAGGAGTCAGTCAGTTGCTGGCAGCAAGATACCCAAGTCACCACAGCAGCCTTTAGGGGTGTGTTAGATGTTTCATGACCCTCTGCATTAGAGGAGTCTGGCTGGACAGCCTGAGGGTTCACCTCTCCTAGCACCTCCTTAGTCCTCATTACCTGCCCCTCCCCTAGAGCCCTCCATGTCACCCAGGGGTGACCTACCTTGCAAAGCAAAGGATGCAGCTTTAAGTTTTGACCGCTGCCTACAGGTCCTGTGGTCACCTCACCCCTCCTCTAAGCCCTTATCGAGGCCTCTAGTCCCCCAACTCCCTATCTCCCAATATCTCAATCCCTCCTGGTCTCAAATATCACTTCAATACCCTCAAACTGCTGGGCCCAGCCTGCTACAGTGTGAGCCCAGAAGAGCCCCAGCCTTCTGCTTTCCTCATGACTGGACACCCAGGCTGTTGGAAACATTGGAGACAATCTTGAGATCCATGGGAGACTCAACTCGTTCAACTCTTGAATCTATCACTGCCTATAATCCTGCTCTAGTTCCTGTAGCCCCAGCTACGGATGCAACCTTCACCTCTCTCCTCATGCTCCTAACCTACCATAATGAATGTGAGAGTTTGAGGCCAAGGTGAGGCAGAAAAGCAGCAAGGGGTAAAAAGGCAAGGATGAGACCTGAAGAGAGATTTCTTTTTTTAATCTGTTGTATGTTTCTAGAGGTACGTTTTTAAAATAGGAAAAAGCACATTTGTAAACTGAGTCATTAATCTTATAACAATAGCAATGAACATTTATATAGCACTGTACACCCAGGTGGTATCTGAGCATCATATATGTATATTTCTTTCTTTAATCCTCATAACAACCCTGAGGTAAACACTATTGTATCCCTGTTTTATGGGTGAGACCACCAAGGCACAGAGCAGTAACTTGCTAGTAAGTGACAGACCAGGATTCAAACCCAGGCTGGCTGGTGCCTAAGTCCAAATGCTGCAGATGGAGAAAAATGTATGACCTGGCAGTCCCTAAGCCAGCCCAAAGCAGGTACAAAACAGCCACCCAGGGGCTTAGATAGATTCAGGTTACTGATTGAAGTTTCTTTTTTTTTTTTTTTTGAGACAGAGTCTCACTCTGTTGCCCAGACTAGAGTGCCGTGGCGTCAGCCTACCTCATAGCAACCTCAAACTCCTGGGCTCAGGCGATCCTCCTGCCTCAGCCTCCCGAGTAGCTGGGACTACAGGCATGCGCCACCATGCTCGGCTAATTTTTCTATATATATTTTTAGTTGGCCAATTAATTCTTTCTATTTATAGTAGAGAGGGGGTTTCGCTCTTGCTCAGGCTGGTTTCGAATTCCTGACCTTAAACGATCTTCCCTCCTCAGCCTCCCAGAGTGCTAGGATTACAGGTGTGAGCCACCACGCCTGGCCATGATTGAGGTTTCTTATCAACACTAGATCTTCCCAGCACCAGCCTGAGCCTACCCGTCCCGTCTCCAGCCCATGAGGTCCCACAGGGCAAGAGCAGGGACTTCCATTCCTTTAATCCCACTTCCACATAGCAGGCCGAGCAGAAGCTCATCAGACAAATAGGCTTTATTTCCTAACTCCCTCCTTGGAACCTCTATCAGAAGGCAGGTCAGACAAACTGCAGGTAGAAAGCAAAGTAACCCCTTCTTATGCAACCCAGAACTTGACAGAGATCCCACACCTGTCACTCCTCATGGCAGCCCCTTCCTCCATGCCAGAAGGAAGGAAAAGCAAGACAGGGAGGCCCACTTCTGTGGACTCAAGCTTTGATGGGGACATTAAGCAGTCCAGGGCTTCTCAGAGAAGGGGGTACCACCATCCTAGACATTCAGGCCTGGAGAACAGCCTGGCTCAGCAGGTCTTCAGGACCGGGTGTCTCGAGCCCTTCTTCGGGGCCGGGGGCCACAGCTGGAGCTTGGCACGGAGCCCAGGCCAGGGGGTGCCCCTGGGGGTTGGTAGCCACACTCATTGGGGTCCAGGGGGTCCCGGCTGAGCAGTACCCACACTGCAGGAACATGGCGGCGCACTGTGAGGGGGTCTAGGCCTGTGTCAGGTGAGGTTGGGACCCAGCTGTCCTCAGTCTGCAGGAAACGCAGCTTGGTGAGCTGGTGCAGGCCTGGGACCCGCCGCTTGACAATCTCAGCACAGCTGACAGCTTTTCCCGCAGCCCTGCCAGAACCTGAGAACACCACATGCCGGGCACTGCCGCTCTCCAACCGACCCAGCGCCAGCCCCAGCAGGTTGCGAATTTTGCTGCCATCTCGGACTCGCATCTCGAGGGTATCAGGAGGTAGCTGGGGCATTGGGGAAGGCGCTGGGAGCTCCACAGAGCCAGCTTTTCGGTAATGCTCCATCCTGCTTGCTGTCTTGTCGCCTCCAGCTGCCCACTGCAGAGAAGTATCAGATGAGTGCTAGGCAATGTGCCCTAGGCCATCCACCACTCCCTCCACCTCCCTTCAGGATATAGCCCTGCTCCTCAACCCAGACTTCCCAGGAACAGGATCATATCCCCTCATCCTCAGCTTCTCACAAGAGAGACCACGTCTCACCCTGGGAAGGGGCTGCATCTCACATACACCATTCCTCTAGATAGCCCTCACTCCCAATCCTGGAGTCCCTGAGACAGGACCAAATTCCCTAAACACTGCGCTCTTTGGGATAAGGCCAGGCCCTCTCATCCCAAGCTCCCAAGGACTGGGAACAAGCCCTCCTTATTCTGGGCTTCTTGGGACAGGACCCAGATCCGTCATCTTGGAGTAAGAACAAGACTGTGCGCTCCTCACTTAGGGCTCTACAAGCACAGGGACAAGGCCCTCTCTCTCACTTTGTGCTCCCAGAGGACAGGCCAAGTCCCTTCGCCCCAGGCTCCTCGGGAAATAACCAAGAGCCCTTAACTAGTGGTGCCCAAAATAGAACGGAGCCCCGCCGCGCCGATCCCAGAGATTCCCCGGGTCCATCCACGTCAACCCCGGGGACTCAAAGTCGGGAGCAGAGGCTCTACGTGGAGGACTGCTTGGGCGACCCCTGGCCAACCCAGGCCGTCTCCATCACCACGGAATGTTTCTAGGGTGCGGCCAAGCAGCAGGCGTCCCGTCTCCCACCACCTCTGGGAGCCTCCTCCCCACCGGGTTCCAGCTCTCACCGCGGCAGCCCCACTTTCGACCCGGAACCAAGATGGCGCGCGGACCGGGAGCGCGCCGAGGCCGCGGGGCCGCGCACGCCGCACGGGGGCGGGGCCAGAGGAAAGGGGCCCCGTGGTCCCTCCGCCGGGGAAACTGAGGGCGGGCTCCGGAGTGAGCGGAGCTGGGACGTGGGGCCTGGGAACATACGTGCGTACTCTCCGCTGTTACGCTGCGGTCAGGGACACTCCTAATGGGGCGGAGGGACCCTGCGGATGAGAGGAGTCTGTGTCTGAAGGATGGTGGACTTTGGCCCTTGGAAGGTGAGAGGGCTGGCAACCTGTTGAGCGAAGGTTTCACCACGGTTGCCAGTTCAGTTTGGAGTGGCTGCTGCGCGGGCGAGAGCCTTAGATACCGAGTGCTGAGCTTCGACCTCATCCTGTGGGCACTGGCGAACCAGATCTTGTGCACAGCTCACCCTGGCCGCGGCGGAGGGAGTGGTGGGGGAAACTGAGCCACAGCCTCTGGTGACTCCTGGCCGCGGAGGCTGTGTGTGTGTCGCCACGGAGCCTAGTGTGGTGCTTGGCACTCAAATATTTGTTAAATCCTTTGTTGAATTAATGAACAAGAGAAATGGCAGTGGGAATAGAGGAGATTAAGTTGGGAGATACTAATTCGGTGAAGAGTTGGCTACTGTTTGGACAGAGTAGGGAATTCCGAGTATAGGATGACTCCCAGGCTTCAGACCAGTTTTGGACATGCTGAATTTGAGGTGCCAGTGAGACCGCGCAGGTGGGGGGTGACCAGCAAGCAGTGGGAAAGTGGTCGGGAGCCACAGCACTCCCTGAGACCACAAGGGGGCAGCAAACACTTGGGAGAGAGCGGTGCCAATCTTTTCTCCCAGCTTTCTCATCATGTTCGCCGGGCTCCTCCTTCCCAACGTCCCTTCCCCAGAACCTAAAACTTCCTGTATCCAAACCTCTTGGGCTCCTCTTCTCGGCTCCTAAGAGAGAAATTTCAAGGATCCTCTCTACCTTTACATACCCTGCTCCTTTGGCTCTGAAGGTACCTGCATATCACCCACCATGGCTGCCTCCCCCTTCAGTCCCTTTTTCTTCCATGCCCAAAAGGAACCTTGGTGGGACTGCCCTTTTCCTGTGCAGGGCAGGGATTAGGTGAACTCCACCTGTGTCCTCCCACCTGGCATGGCATTTGACATTTGGAGGGTATTTGGTAAATGTGAGATAAATGGATGCATAAAGGAATGTCCCATTCACATTAATCAAATGAGAGCCTTAGTCATGATCACAAGTCCCAGGATGAGTATAGTTCCCAGTCCAACCACTACGCAGGTTGGCAGCTCTGCCCGCCATTAACTCCATCCTAGACCAGAAAGCCAGCACACTCCTCCAGTGATCTCTATGGTTTATTGTCACTGGAATAAGAACACTGATGGGGAAAGGGGGTAAAAATTGCAGATCTCAGGTAACTTGACCTCTGACCTCAGAGCCCTACCTGAGTGCAGACAGGTGGGCCTTGAATCCAATAAATACAAAGCTGCCTCTGCCTTATTACAAAGGCAGGTTGGCACATAGCCCTGGAGCCTGGCTACCCTGGTCCACTCGGAGATGGGAAGCGGCTGTCACTCCTCGGCTGGCTTCACTTGCTTGGCAGCCTCTAGCTGGCAAAGTAGCTCATCCCATTGCACAAACTGCTTAGAGAGAAGCAATGTCTGGTTGTGAGTCAAGGTGAGAACAGGAGTCTGAGTAAAGAAGTGGGGAGATTTTGCAACTACCAAAAGGGGTGGGGATGGGGGAGTAGGGGAATAGACAGGCTGGTTGGGAGTGGGTAAGAGAGAACTAGAGGTGGGAAAAAATGACAGGGCTTGAGGACAACACCCATTAGGAGCCTAGCTAAGCAGAAAGGATACAGTCTTGTTGTATTCCTCCAGGAGAGCCTTGGACTCCTCGGTGATCTCCACACACTGGTCCTGTAGCGCCAAAGTGTGGCAGAGAAAGGGGCTGGGCAAAGTCCTCATCTTCCACTAACCCTTCCTGCCTCAATCAGGGACCACTCACTCCCCACAGAGCCTAGAAAATGTGATGCTTAACTCCAGAGCCAAAGGAGCAAATGGCTAAGGGGGTACTTTCAGGCTCCAGGATGGGTCCCCTAACAGCAGTCCAAAGATTGATGGAAGGGGGAATGGCCACAGGTTAAGTAAGCATTCCCCCTACTATATGTCTCCTCCTCTGCTGGGCTTGGGAATAGTGAAAGAGCTCCTCTACCCACAGCTAAGGACACACCATCCCTTGGAATTCTTGGGTACCTCCCAATCTCAGCCTTCTAGTATCTCAGACTATCTCTACTCTGGGAGGCAGGAGGCCTGGATGTGGCCCTAGGCAAGTCCTTCCTCTCTCTAAGCCACATGGAAGATAAAGGGTCGACCCCAGGCTGGGTGCTGTGGCTCAGGCCTGTAATCCTAGCACTCTGGGAGGCCAAGGCAGGTAGATTGCTCAAGGTCAGGAGTTCGAAACCAGCCTGAGCAAGAGCGAGACCCCATCTCTACTAAAAACAGAAAGAAACTAATTGGCCAACTAAATATATATATAGAAAAAATTAGCTGGGCATGGTGGCGCATACCTGTAGTCCCAGCTACTCGGGAGGCTGAAACAAAAGGATTGCCTAAGCCCAGGAGTTTGAGGTTGCTGTGAGCTAGGCTGACGCCACGGCACTCACTCTAGCCTGAGCAACAGAGTGAGACTCTGTCTCAAAAAAAAAACAAAGGATCGACCCCAAAGTTTCCTCTAAGCCAACATCAGAAGGGCTTGAGGCTGCTTCTCAGGTGGCAAGAGTGGGGATGAGGTGCTGCACCACCTCCACCTTCCCTTCCAGTCCTCTCCCTTCCCATACCTGCTGCTGGATGTGGATCTGAGCCAAGCGCTGCAGACGGGCGGCATGCTCAGGAACGGCTGTAAAACACAACACACACTGCCCGATGACGCTTTGCCCTCCCCCGGGACTGCTCAATAGTCTATTATGTCTTCGGCAGGATTAGAGTATTGAGTGGAGAAGCTAAACAAACGCCAGGCTTCATCGACCACTGCAGCTGGAGGTGGTGGTGGGGCTCCCTGCCCACTCTAGTGTTACTCCAGGACCCATGGGGAGGGGAGGATACAGGTCCTGAGGAGAAGATAAAACCTTGGAATCCCCAGTGTTGCCCCCTACCCCCACTCCAGTGCTATAAGCAGGGCAAAGGGTAAAGAGAACTGTGGTTATCATGAGACCTATCCCTTTGCTCTCAGCCCAGCAGGGCCAGGTCTGCCTGGCCTAGAGAACAGGGAGCCTATAGGTGGGCTGAGGATGAATGCCAGGTCCCTAAGCTGGCCCCCTGGAATCCAACACCCAGAGCCTCCGCCGCTATGCTGGGCCCGCAGCTTAAAGCTGTCAGATACTCAGCGAGTAGCTGATCAGGGGCAGGGAGGGGGAGCTGGGAAAAATACCTCCAGAGACAGACAAGATGGATATCTGGATTCAATTAAAGCCACTGTCTGCTTGTCAAAGTCCAGGCTCAGGGACTGCTCTAAGCAGTACAACAGAAAGATTCACACACATTCATGCGCCTGGCAGGGTCTTAGACAGTAAAAGCTGGGCTCTGCAACACTCTGAGGGAGAGATGCTGAGCAGCAGGGTAGAAGGCAGAAAGGATCCTCAGAGTTGGGGGCTGCTAGAGCTTCTGCTAGTATCCTTAGGCCCAAATTGCCTTAGGTCCTGAAACTGGGCTCTTCATCCTGGTCATTTTAATCCCAGTGGAGGTGGCAGGTACCCCCAGGATGAAGATAAAGACAAGGAACAAACCCAGCCTGAGCTCACAGAACTGAAACACAGGGAAGTCTTGCCCATTCACCCACCTCCCCAAGCAGAGTAGTGGAGTTGCAACCCCACGGAGGTACCTTTGATGTGAGCACTGTCCAGCATGGGTACCAAGGCATCCACCTGCTCCAGGAGTGCAACCTGAGAGAGGATAAACTGCTCCTCTAAAGCAAAAACAGACAAGACAGTAGCAGTGAAGCAAGCCTGGGCATTGCTATTCAGCCCATTCAAGGGACTGAGGACCTGGCAGGGGAGATAGCTGGGTTCTGGAGCTTTGGGCAACAACTCTGCCTACTGCCCCCTTCTCTAGGTGCACATTTCCTATCCTGCCCCTACCTCTCCTGGATGCCTCTGGTCTGACCCATCTTGAGCCTAAGAAGCTTCTCAAATTCTCCAAATCCCACCTTTCTCCAGGTTTTAACTTCTAGCCTCCTTTCAACAAAGTCAGTAAGTACCTCCTAGGCCACAAGAGACAAAGTACTTCAGGCAAAGTACTTCCCATGCCAAAGGGCCCCTGGGAAGGTCTGAAAGAGAAGATATGTAGCAGACTATACCAGGCATGTTCTACTCAGTGGCTCTCAGATGCACAGAAAACTACAAGCTGGAGGAGAGCTGGGACAGTAATGGGAGAATCCAGTGAGGAGAGTAGGATCTAGGCTGGGCTCTATATGCAAAGGGGATTTCAATGCACAGAAATCCATAGAGTGGGAAGGGCATTCAAGAAGGAAACTATTATGTGAAAATGCTTGGAGGCAGGAATGCTTATCAATTAGTAGACGAGAAAGAATTCAATTAGCTGATCTGGAGCAAGGAGACCACAAGAAACAAAGCTGGATGAGAGGCTGTGAATGGCAGGCTAAGGAATTAGGACTTTATCCTAGCAAGGAGAGGAAACACTGATGTTCTAAAGTAGGCAAAGTGGCAGGTTGGAAATGTGTTTTTGTGGAGATTGGACCATAGGCAGGAAGGAAAAGATTACGGTCAAGAAGATGATTTATCCTAGCACTCTGGGAGGCCAAGGCGGGCGGATCGCTCAAGGTCAGGAGTTCAAAACCAGCCTGAGCAAGAGCCAGACCCCGTCTCTACTATAAATAGAAAGAAATTAATTGGCCAACTAAAAAATTATACAAAAAATTAGCCAGGCATGGTGGTGCATGCCTGTAGTCCCAGCTACTTGGGAGGCTGAGACAGAAGGATCATTTGAGCCCAGGCATTTGAGGTTGCTGTGAGCTAGGCTGATGCCACGGCACTCACTCTAGCCCAGGCAACAGATTGAGACTCTGTATCAAAAAAAAAAAAAAAAGAATAAAGGAATCATTTTTCCCCTTTATTAAAGTTAATACAACAATACACACCTAAGGAAGTAAAGACTTAAATATTTTACTTTACATTATTTTTACTCTAAAAGGATATCTTTAAAAAATGT
>CAUYRT010067764.1:0-53042 GCA_963574885.1 Lepilemur ruficaudatus | reverse complement strand
TGATTTGCATTTCTCTAATAATTAGAGATGTCCGTCTTAAACCTTTTTAAATCCCTACAGTAATTATTGCTAAACTGGTAAGAGTAGCCTTATCAGTACTTTGAGTTCAGTTTAATTGGTGTTACTGACTCCAAATAGTTTTTATCACATAGGTCAAGCTGACCACTAGCCTGAGAGATCATTGAAGACACCTAGAAAGTGTGCTCAGCCTAGCAGGGCTTTTTCCTATCAAAGCCGAGAAAAAAGCAAAGTTCCTTCCTTCAAAGATTGTGTGTGGGATCTGTTAAATCCCTATTTTCAACTCGCATCTGGTGGTTTTGTTTAATTAGGATAATTTGCCACACTGTCACGTTGAAAAACACGTAACTTTGAAAGACTGACCTTAAGATGTGCACTGAAGTCAGCTGGAACTCTGTTAAGATGCAACCAGATTCTGAAAAGCATTGTTTTCATGTACAGAATTCTAACATAGTCCTTACCTGGGCAGTCGTGCCGGTTTAGACATGCGCGGCCTGTGGACAGCGTGCCCAGGCTGTGCTGTCCACTCGCTGACCACCGCGTGCGGGCCGGGAGCCCTGGGCTGAGCAGGAAGACATGGGCTGTGCAGGGGCTTTCACTGGCGGGTTGGTGGCCTGGCCCCAGATTCTTGCACCGTCCCGTGGGCAGAATCGCGCAGGTTTGCCCCTGCCTCAGAGAGGGGGTGAGGCTCAGGTAGGACAACGTCTGCGGGAGTGTTTTGTAAACCGTAAGTGCCAGGTGAATCCAAAGGAAGTTATCGTGCTCTTTAGAATTTAATCAGGTAGAGTTTGAATTACAAGATTTCTTCTCATCTGTTTTTCCCTGAGACCCAGCTCCAGTCTATAAAAACACTTCACATGGGGGATTCAGAGAAATGATGCAATTCCACTTTGTGATAATGGGCTGGTAAAAAAGGCAAGAAGGAAGAAAAGCTATTTAACCACCCTCTCCAGCTACTGAGCACATTTTTCTCAAATAGATGAAGTTTTCTTCTGGTGAAAGCAGAAACCCTAAGTGATCCAGTGTCTGTGCTGTGACTCTGAACGGCCTCACTGGAACCACCCCAGGCACAGGCGTGAGGGACGGCCTGACATTGTTAAATGTAAATTCAGTGGGTGATTGCTTTTCATTTCATCAATAATACCGTATATTTCAGGCAAAGAAAATAGCCCCCAAGACATGACTCCTCGTTCTGCAGGCTCTGCCCCCTTCCATGTTGCCTTGAGCCTTTGCCCTCAGGACGTCTTTGGGGTACACCAGCCTCTTGAGTCCTGCATCGATCCATTTCCAAAGGCTGACTTTTAAGGAAATCTTGGTTCATATTTTAAAGTTAGTTTTGTGGTTAAAGAATAGATCCCTTTATGTAAAATGTCTGAGAAGTGGGTAGAACTTGTAAGAAAAGCAGGGTAAATGTAGCTGACCAGCAGGTTAGTAATATGTCTAATTTAAAGGGCATGAGATTAGAATAAGTCCACTCGGCAGATACTCAGGTGTTTGCTGTGAGCGGGATACAGCAGTGAACAGCACCAGCCGCCGAAGCCCAGCCCTCGGGAGCGCCCGTCTGAGTGGGGGCGGACACGGTCATAAACACACGGGAGCTAAGCTCTGAAGACAAACACGGTAAAGGCAGACCGTGATGGTGGACACGGCTTTACGTAAGGTGACCAGGCAGGGACTTCCTGATGAGGTGGCATTTGAGCAGAGGCCTTGGGGTCACAAGGGAAGTGTTGGTTAAGCCTTCCAGGAGGGAATGGTAAGTGCAAGGGCTCCCGTGTGCCTAGTACCTTCCAGGATTGGCAGAGCCCGGGGCAGCGGAGAGCAAGCGAGGGTGCTAGTAAATTGCAAAACTGAGAAATGGCCGAGTATCCTCACGCCCAGCTGGTGGGTGTTAATCCTAACATTCTAAACCAGTCTGCTCTTGACACCTCACCCCAGAATTTCTGTTCTTGACTTTAACCTCAGGGCGCTTCCCTTTTCTTATCCCAGGAACCTGGGCCTGTCCCTTTGCTGTATTGTGATCTCGGCTCCCCGGCTGCCGGGAGACGTGAAGCAAGTCGTTCACGCTGGCTGTGGAGCCGTTGGATGTGTTCCTGCCTGTGTCTTGATTGGGTACTATAAATACTGTCCTTCAGGCTCATGGTTACATAGCTCCATTATGGGCTGTCCCAGCACAAAGTAATCAGCCATCCTTTATAAGACTGATTGCATGTGGCACTGCCTGCCCAGTTCCAGAAAAGTGACTTCCCTTTGGCTGGTAGAGAAGCCGTCTGTGTACCGTCAAATGAGCAGAGGTAGGAGTTGAGAAAAGGCACTAGAGCATCTACAAGGTATCCAGAATCAGCAGGAAAATGCAAACTCACTATTGTTTCAGGCCCCGAGTCATATTTAGGACAGCACGTTAAGAATATTGCTGTCTGGGCCGGCACGGTGGCTCACGCCTGTAATCCTAGCACTCTGGGAGGCCGAGGTGGGAGGATCGCTCAAGGTCGGGAGTTCGAAACCAGCCTGAGCAAGAGCAAGACCCTGTCTCTACTAAAAATAGAAAGAAATTAATTGGCCAACTAAAAATATATAGAAAAAAATTAGCCGGGCATGGTGGCACATGCCTGTAATACCAGCTACTCGGGAGGCTGAGGCAGAAGGATTGCTTGAGCCCAGGAGTTTGAGGTCACTGTGAGCTAGGCTGATGCCATGGCACTCTAGCCCGGGCAACAGAGCAAGACTCTGTCTCAAAAAAAAAAAAAGAATATTGCTGTCTGGTTTATCGAGTGTGCTCTGCAGGCTGCACAGGGACCAGGAGCGAGGCCCAGCCTGGACTGGTGGGCAGATAGCTGGGGTCAGCAGCTCCTCAAAACGCCTGCCTGCCATATGGGATCCTCTGGCCCTCTCTCCAGGCCAGGGGACAGTTCTGACCCATTGATGTGTCCAGACACCCATCAGCTCCTGCCTGGCTTGACTCTGAGTTTAGGAGCTTGTGCATAATTCCATCAAGAACTTCTTGGGAAATGGGCTGGAGATCAAATGGAAACGAGAAGAATTGGAGGTTGGCAGGAGCAGCGCTGCAGACTAGCTGGTGACATAACGAATTAGTTGAACTAGAGCGAGTATTTGAATCTCCTGCACGCACACTCCAAATGAGTAGCGAGAATGTTTTGAAAAGACATAGTTTAAAGCGGGCGGGGGATTTGGAAAAGAATATTGCAGTGGTGGGGACAGGCAGAGAAAGACAGAGAGCAGCTCCGGGTGCTTCTGAGCCAGCTCTAGGTTGAATGCGGAATCTGATAAACATGGTGTCAGAGATTAAGGAAAAACGCTCAAATGGCATCCTCACCCTTTTGTCTGCCTCAGTCTGTTTCAGGCATTGGCCTGGCAGCACGAAGATGCCACCAGGGCACCTGTCCCGTTTGTATTCAGTTTCCAGATTTGGTTTATTCCCTGGATCCTCAGATTTCCAAGGAAATGTCCCTCTGATCAATTAGAGATTTGTATTAATTGGGTCCAGGACCATTGTAGCCTGTTGGTTTAGAAGGAGAATTTGAAGTATGCGCTAAAACGTCAGTAAACTTCTGAAAGATGAACCTGTGATCAGGATAGCCTTCATATCCTGTCTCAACTGCTGGAGCAACTGTAAAGTGGCCTTTATGAAACCAGGAGATTTTAACGTAATCCCAGGCCCAGTCTGGGATTGTTAGTAGCAGTCACTGGCTTCTTTCTACTAGTTCTAATCCGCTAAATTTTTTGCATGACCCTGTGCAACCCCTCACCTTCTCTGGGCTCCTGTCATTTGTATAAAGAAAAACCTTTATGAAAAGATGTCAAAGGTTTTCCTATAGAGTGTTCCAGCTCTAGGAACAGATGTGTGTGATAGACCCGTTTTTATCTTGTCTAATAACCATTATGTCTGTAGAGGACAACCTTGAATGTAATTTGTTTTTCTCTTCCTCCTCTGTAAGGGTTTTATGATTCTCTTTTTAAAAGACTGTAGTAACAGGTTCCTTGGGTACTCAGTTCCCATCAGGCTTAAGCAACACTTGTATTTAGCGGGATATCAGCAGTAGCTCACCTGCACATTAAAGTGAGTTTTTAAGTTGATTTGATGACCCTGGGCAATTTAAACATTATATGTCTGAGAGCTTTATTTTGTATCATTCTTACCTTTAATCAGAACAACATGTCATGTAAGAAAAAAAGAAGATCCAAGAATGGTTTCTTAATATCATGCCACATTAAAAATAAAGTTTTACAAAAATGGCATCTGTGGGCCTATAGTTTCTTTTTAGGTTTGAAAAACAGTGATTTAAACAGATCAGTTTTTGAAAAATATCTACCTTTTGTGTATCAAATAATTAACACAGCATAAAATTCTGTAGCGGCCTCAGCATTAGAGTCCTGATGAGACCCTGTGTTGTAGCTGCTCCCAGTCTCTGGGTGAACCGAAACCGCTCACCTGGTGTCGCTCGCAGAAGCCCAGCACTGAGGGTGTGTTCTGTTCCGCCCATCGGGTGGCTGGAAGGTACCCTCGCACCGCACAGCTGCTGAGTACACGATATACCAAGCATGCCGTGAGCCCTCCCACGGCCAGCTGCTTTAATAAGGCGGGCCCTGTTCTCACGGTGTCCTGCCACGTAGCTCTCAGTTTGTGACAGCTTATACATTTAAATGTCATCACTGCTGCCTGTCATCACAGCACCCCCCACAGCCGGGAGTTCAGAGAAGGGAGACAGCAGAGCTAGGAGCGCCATGGCGACGGTGGTTTCCGCAGTCGCTGCTGGCGGTCAGGCCTGCGTCCTCGCGTGGTGGCCAGTGCGTGGCGCTGCCCGGGGGGCAGGGGGCGGTCGCTGTCCTTGATTCACGTATTCACCTGTGTTCCGCCGACAGTGCGGGGCACCGGTGTTTGGCGAATGAGACGCCCCTTCGCTAAGAGTTGTCACTGTAGCGTAGGCACCGCTGATCCTGAAGTTGGTGTTGCTTTAACCTGCCATGAAACGGCCATTGACTCCTGCACGGCCGCCTGCCTGTACGGCTTCGGATCTGCCCGCTTCTCTCCTTCCCCACGGCTTTAGTTCAGGCCCCTGTTCTTTATTTTCTGCGTGGATGCTGTCGTCGTCTCCTGGCCCCTCTGCGTCCTCAGCCACGCTGTGGGCAAGGTGACCTCTGTCGACCCAGAACCTGTGAGTGCGCCCGCCCGGGCATTACGCGCCATTCCCGTCGTCATCCTCGCCAGCGCCTGTGCAGTCCCTGCCCGTCACCTGGGGATGCTCGATTACAGACAGGTCCCGAGTCGTGCCAGGTTCTCTCTGATCACCGCTGCTCTGAATACGCTGTTCCCCTTTGGGGTCAGCTTCTCTCCCATGGTTCACTTGGTGTCTCCTTTAAAACTAAACTAAAGGATCACCTCCTTCAGGACGTCCCTCCCGGCCCTCCCCGACTGCTTGGGTCTCTCCCCCAGTGGGTCCTTGATGCCCCTCTGCTGGGGCGGTTGTCACACTGTCTGTAATTGTTGGCTTACGTTTCTCTGTCCCCCTACTGGATTCTTGGGTGAGCAGAGGTGAGGACTGAGTCACCTTTGTACTCCTCCCCCAGGACTGTGCTGGGCACAGGGTCCTTTCTCAGCTAATGTGTATTGATTTGGGCTGAATTGATCCCCTCTGGGTGCTTCTAAAAGTAACCTGAAAGCAGTGCCTGTTCCTACTTCCGCCTGATGATTGCGTTTGCCATCTCCGTCGGGTATTACCTGGTGCGCTCAGAGGCATCAGCATCTCTGTACACAAATGGACTCTCGGACATGTGGAAGAAAGGGCAGGAAAGGAGGGCAGGACGACCTTTCTCTTATGTGACTGTGGACGTTTCGGTAAAACTTAGCTGAGTTATGTCTTAAGTGATTTGATTCGGGACTGCAGTCATGGCTACAGGAGCATTCTTGATCCACAGATTTCTTGGCCTTTGACTTTAGATTCTCATAGTCTGTGTTCAGAGATCACCTTAACTACCTGAAAGCTCAGTATAAGTTGATTTTGAAAGACGTTAGGTGACGCAGAATGGGCCAGTGGAGATTTTGTTGCCATCATTTTTCTTAAAAATTATAAAAGAAAATAATTGTTAATTTTTGCTTAAAAAGCGTGGGTATTTTGAATTCGTTGAAATATATGGGAAAGGAAGTTGCAGAAATATATTCGTAACTAAAATGGCTTCAGCTGGCCACCAGTTTTGAAAGGTTAACATTTATGACTTAATGAGTATTTTAGTACCTCTCTCCAATTCATGTGAAGTTGGATTTTCCCCTCCTTGCCTCGTGAGTATAAACCTGTCAAGAATGTGTTTTCATCCGGAAGGCGGCTTTTGTGCCTGTGGCATCATTCCCACACAAGTGAAAGCACTGGGAACTCTTAGTAGATGTTGCAACAAAATCCAGTTGTGTAACTCTACGGCTTATTCATCACATGGGGCAACGTCTGCACGGACACAGCCAAGAAAAAACAATAATGTATATTCATGTAGTTCAGAGCACCCTTGGACAAGAGGCCCTTTCCCTTCCAACTCCAGAAATACACGGGCGACAGTCTCGTTGATTATAGGTAGAGAAACGAGAAATAAGACTCTAAGCAAATTAAACATTTTTAGATAAAAATACAACGGTTGGGAGGTAGGGAAGGGGTTGAATTAAAGCAAGAACATTTGATGTTTGCTGAATATTTTCTCTTTTGTTCTATTTATAGAAAATAGTCTATGAAAGTTTTCCCAGAAGTCACGCGCAAACACATGAAGCTTAACAATTTGTCCATTGTAGCTTTTGTTAAACCCTGGTTTTGAAATCTGTGGTCTTTGTTCTTGTATTTTGAAGGACTGAGTTTTAAGCTGCAGGATTATGGTACTTACGGTTTACTCTTTACTGGCTCAGACGTCTTTTGCAACGTCGGATTGTCGTTAACTCAGCTTTTCACAGTGTTGTCTGGAAACCCCCGTCTGACAAGCTGAAAAAACGACATTCGCAGGATGTTTCCCCAGCATCCAAAGTCGTGCGATGTCTTGTGTTCTTCAAGCCATGCGCTGTAACTTACCCTTCAGCAATTGCTTTTGGATCCCACTTGAGCGTGGCTTTGTACAGCAAGTGCGTGAGCATCATTATGGGTGCCTGGCGTTAAGGAATCCTGCCGGATTACAGGTGCGAGTTCCTGCCATCCAGGAGCTCTGCTTGTAATTGAGAAGAAGTTCCCTCAACAGGGGACAGGAAAGTGCAAGGGCATCTGCCAGGGAGGACCATGAGATGTTTGGTACCAGCTGCGTTTGCCGTGGGAGGGTGGGAGGGACTAGAACCTCTGAGCTGTGGGCCTGGTGCAAGGGGGAGGTCGGAGGGGCCATAGGTGCTGGGTGGGCAGTCCGCAGACATCGTGCTAGCTGTCTCCCACGCCATCTAGCGCCCCATCCTCCTACCTACCGCTAAGCCAGCAGGCCCTGGAGGACATACTGAAATTATACATGTCTCTCTCCCCAGCTAGATTGTGAGTGGGTGTGGCTTGTGGGTCATTGACCTTTGTGGTATTTCCCATCCCCTAAATCCCTGGCAATGTGTCCCACACATAATAAATAATTTTTTGTTTTTGAGACAGAGCCTCACTTTGTTGCCCGGGCTAGAGTGCCATGGCGTCAGCCTAGCTCACAGCAACCTCACACTCCTGGGCTCAAGCGATCCTCCTGACTCAGCCTCCCGAGTAGCTGGGACTACAGGCGTGCGCCACCATGCCTGGCTGATTCTTTCTATATATTTTTAGTTGGCCAATTAATTTCTTTCTGTTTTTAGTAGAGATGGGGTCTCGCTCTTGCTCAGGCTGGTTTTGAACTCCTGACCTTGAGCGATCCACCCACCTTGGCCTCCCAGAGTGCTAGGATTACAGGCGTGAGCCACCTCGCCCGGCCTACACATAATAAATAATTTTTTAAAAAAAATCTGAACTGAAAGGACATGGTATGAGATAGAAGGAATTCTTACTAGAACTATTAATTCCTTAGTGTTATCTCAGTGCTTTATTTTCAAATATAAATTTTCACAGTTTTAGAGTAAAAACGCTTTGATGCAAACCACCTGCCAATCAGGCATTATTGTTTTCTATGCCTTACTGACTTTTCAAAATGGGGGAGGCTGGGAGTAAGAAGGAGGAGGAGGGGGCATTAGTTTGCTAACAGATTCCTGCACTAAAATGAGAGTCTCTGCTTCTGTACGTCTTAAGGTCTGTAAGGGAACTAGATGTGGTTTCAGAGCAGTTGCTTTGTTTGTAGCCCAAAGCGCCTGCTGACATTATTGAAATGTAGCAGCACGGCAATATCCCCTTCTCCTGCCAGCGCACACAGTTGCAGGTGGAGAGCCAAAGTGGCCGGCCTTTGTGTGAAAACGGCTCTTGAGGTGTGCGTCTGAAAATTCAAATTCTTCCTAATTGTGAAAAAAGAGTTAAACAGCACGTTTACTACTCGTATTTGTTAGAGCCTGTCTCCCGCTCCGTCTAGTCTCCGACCCTCCCCCACGGCATTGAGGCAGGCACCTGCTCTGGCCGAGACACCAGGGGGTCACACAGGAGTGACACCAGCTCCTGCCAGCAAGGTGCTCCCTGCAGCGATGCCCGGGGCAGCTTGTGCCTTCTCAGACTCAGTCCCTGCCCAGGACCCAGTGCTGAAAGTCATCTGTAATTACTGCTGGTGGCGGGAGGGCAGTTGATAATGTTTTAAACAAAACCCCAAACAAGGTATGTCGTTTAAATGACATAACTTAAAAGTAGACTCGAGAAGCATAATTTCAAGAAAGGATTATTCTTGTGTATCAAGCCAGGCAGTACGTAGGTGCTTGGTGTACCTCGGATTGTGAATCCTTACGTTGTAATTGTCCTGTACTTGGTATGTACGGTATGTACTTGGCCAAAAGCACACAGCCGACAAAGGTGATGAGGGCCGGGATCCTGGCCCAGTCCGTCTGGAACCTGGGGCTGTGCTCTCCATAGCCATTGTGCCTTCCGTATGTCATCTTCACAGCCAGCCTGGTGCCAGGAAACCACAAGTGTAGCCAAGCGAAGACAGACATTTACAAAGTCATAGCAGGGTGTCCATCACGCACCGCAGCCTGCTCTATCTCTGTAGGAGCGTGTCGGCCTTGCTAGGGCAGGATGACCCTCAAGTCCAGTGGACAGGATGGACATTCGTGGCACTGCCAAAACTCTTCTTCCCTTCCGAAGAAATGTCTGGTCTGAACCTAATTTATCTTCTTCACTTTTATTGTATACAGAATTGAGTAATAATTTCTGCCTTTGGGGAAGCTTTGGCTGTGGGATTAGGGATGAAATGGAAGACAGAGGAAGAGGTGAAGGTTAGACCTTTGGCCACAGAAGTGCAGCCACCCATGATGTCACCCCACAGATACTGCTGACGATCCCCATCAGTGAGTGATGAGGAGTGGGTAGATCACAGTGATGTTAACAGACCCACAAGGCGGGGTCAGTGTTGCTCACTGCACGGAAAGCCAATTGCTGACACAGTGACGACTGTCAAGGAAGGAAGGATTTATTGCAGAGGATGCGTCAGCTGGGAGGTGAGAGGTACGCACTATCTCAAGTCCTCCTCCCTGGCCAGCGGGGTCAGGGGTTTTTCTGAAGGTGAAATGACTCATGCATGCGGGGAGTGAGCATCAGTACGTGTTGGATGCACGGCCCGCAAGCACAGTGCAAACA
Organism: Lepilemur ruficaudatus; assembly: GCA_963574885.1. Taxonomy (NCBI): domain Eukaryota; kingdom Metazoa; phylum Chordata; class Mammalia; order Primates; family Lepilemuridae; genus Lepilemur; species Lepilemur ruficaudatus. Next base: position 43,314 of record CAUYRT010067764.1, on the reverse strand, counting down.
TGCTGGTATCAACACATACCTCTCCTGATCAAAAAATACGGTGGACAAGTCCCTCCCGGGATGGGGATTTTAGTGGTATAATGAGTTAGGGGTTAATGTGGGTCATTCTTTCAGTCTGTGCGCAGGTGGGATGTGGGGAGTGGTCTGCGCAGTGGGTCCTGGGCATGATCTGTGGTGGGTGTCACTTGTCTTCTCTGGACAAGCAGGTGGTGTAAGGCTTTGTAGTTAGCTTGTGGCTGCAAGGAGATCGCACCGTTTCTGGGAAAGGAACTCCAAAGGGATGCCTCAGTACAACAGACAGGTACAGAGTTTCGGTCAGCAAATCTTACTGAGCCTGCTAAGCTGTTGTCCTTCCTGACGATGAAACTGCAGTTGCTAAGTTACCGGTGTTGAGATAAAACTCACTGTCTACAACTCAGGGCCACTTAGAGCAGCACGCTCTAGCCACAGGGTGAACACTGAAGACTCATTTGAAATAAAAACACTGTTAGAAAAACTTTTCCTTGCTTATGGAGCCGGTCGCAATCACACAGAGCAGAGCGTGCTAGGTGACAGGCGATGAAGCTCAAAGGAGCCAAGGGCGGTTGCGTGAGAAGGGAAGGAGTATCCCGGAAGCTGAAACGGGGAGTTGGGAGACAGCCGGGCTGACTCCGGAGGGGGCCTTCCAGCGCCAGCAGAGCCCAGGCCGTGACCACTGACAGAGGCCGGGGGTCGTGTCACTGGAAGAGTTCAGGGAACGCCCAGGGGAACAGTCAGGTCATCCACGGTGGAGTAGGAGACGAAAGAAGCTTCGATCAGTTTCTGAACTCTGTGAAATAACACGATGTAAACGTAGCATAACTGTATCTGTTCCTGCTAAGAGCTATGTGTTTTAATGGCAAAAATAACAAATTTGTTATTTCTGGGGAGAATATAATTCAACATTTGGAACATCTTCTGGTTGTGTTTAAAAATTACGTAGGTTTGTGTCTTAGCTGGACTGCTAACGTTTTGTAAATAGTGTTTTTCGAGTATGAATGCCAATGTGCTAATATTTATGTGTATTTTTTTTTTCCAAACAGGTTTTTAATCCAGTACCAACTCTATGGATCCAGGATGGGTTTGTGCCATGGCCTGCCCTGAACAGCGTGCTGTCTGGTAGAAGATTCCAGGGCAGACCGTGTCTCTGTTGCCTTACAGAGCAAGCAAGGAAGATGGCCCGACGGGAGAGCCATCTGACTGTGTGCTTTCTACCTTCTGTGCCCTTGTTAATCCTAGTGTCCACTCTGGCAGCCGCTGAGAGTGTGACTAACAGCACTTTAAATGGCACTGCCATGGCCCTGGGCTCCGTGCCCGTCGTCATTGCCAGAACCGACCATATCATCGTCAAGGAAGGGAACAGTGCCTTGATTAACTGCAGCGTTTATGGCACCCCCGAGCCACACTTCAAGTGGTACAATTCCGTCGGCAAGCTGCTGAGAGACGAGGAGGAGGGAAAGGAGAGAGGAGGAGGTAGGCTTTAAAGTCGTGTCAAGTGTCACCAAACACAAACACGGGCTTCGGAGCCGGCACCGTGAAAGTTAGTTGTTCTCGTGCAGGTCGTTTAAAGATCTCATTTTGTCTCGGTTTTCTGAGGCAGCAGGGAGAATATGTGTCCTTAGGAGTCAGAGCAGTAGTTAATTCATTTTTTCCACTCATTGACTCAGAAGACAAAGGACAAACACTGATGTCCTTTCAAGGGCCTCCTGGAATTTTGTAATGTAAGTGGTGGTCCCCAACCCCTGGGCCACAGCCCGGTACCCGTCGGTGGCCTGTTAGGCACCGGCTGCGTGTCAGTACCTGAGCTCCGCACTGTCCCCCCCCCCCCCGCCACGATGCCCGCCCCTCGCCCTCGGTCTGTGGAAAGAGTGTCTTCCATGAAACCGGTGCCTGGTGCCAAAAGGGTTGGGGACCGCTGAATGCATTGAGAACGTTACAGAGACAAATGTAGAATGGATTTTCCCTAAGTATTTATTATACATCTGTAAGGGAGTTTTGTTTTCTTTCATGGAAACGGCTCAAATAAACAACATAGCAGTTGTTTATCAGCAAATGTCAGTTTAATTCATTGACTGTGGATTTAAAGACCACACAGCCTAACAGAAGTCTCTGTGCGAGTTCTTAGTTACGGGCTGGGACCGTCCTGTGTTCCGGAGCTCTGGCTGAGGCTTCCAGACTGAGGCCAAGAAGGAGGGAGGACGTGTTAATAGCAATAGGAGAGTGCTTGGTTTCTAACGAACGAGTTTCTGGCCAAACACTGGCTCGCCTTCCTAAGCACCGAGCTTCCTCGGGGGAAGACTCTAGCTTGAGAGAGGATTGGGTCATCGGGGATCAGAACATTTCTTGTTTGAGATGTGAGAAGTCATTGTCTGAAACCCCAGCCTGCTCTGAGCGACCGGGAGGAGTTAATCCACTTTGCTCAGCACTTGCTGCGGGATGCAGGAGGCGGCTGGGGGCGGGGACTGAAAAGACGATTGTTCCCAGGGAGCAGCTTGTGTCTTCCCTGCGCGTCACCCTCCCCGTCCCACAGCCCTGTCACCAAGGAGCAATCCCCAGGAGAGTTTCTGCTCCAGGGGAAGCTACATTTTTAATCTTTGCCTCATTTTGTCTTAATTGCTCTGAAAAAAGAATCGAGGCTAATGCCTTCTGTCTCCTTAGGAGCTCAGGCGTTCTGTGGGGATTGTCACTGCTGCGGTGGAGAGACAGCTGCGTGCCGGAGGGCCGGGGCTGCAGGCGTCTGACTAGCCGGGACGTGGGGTCACTGTAGTGCTGTCACTTACGTCACCTTTGCTTGGCCCTTCAAGGTTGTGCAGTGTCGTGAAGCTGCTTCCCTTACGTCAAAATATGTATATTATCAATCACATTTAACCTAGGAGAGTGGAGCTCTCTCCCCACCAAGTAAAATTGTGGAACTGCAGAAATTTTAAATTAGAAGGGACCTTAAAGACGTTAGAGTCCAAATAGCCTTTTGCTGAAATTTGCCCAAAGTCCTGCTGTTCTTAAGGGGCTGTGACCAGAAGCTTCACCACTGACGGTGGAAAGGTGAGGGAACACGACCTTAGCCCACAGCTAGTGTCCCTTCAAGTCCCAAGGCAGTGATGTCACCCTTGCAAAGGAGGACAGTGACCATGGTGACACAGACACTGTGTCAGGGCTGCTGCTAGGGATATCGGGGTGACTGGCTTGAGGGGAGCAAGGACTCCAGACCCAGATCTACCTTTCACATGGGCTCTGAAGCAAAGGTTATCGTGGCTGTTAAGGAGTTGGGACTGGGACACGAGACTCCCGAGTCCTAAAGTGGAAGAAAACCAGGGGACGACACAGTGCTGGGGCCTGACTTCCAGTTGCAACATTCTGAGTATCGTCCCAGAGTGCAGTGCCGTCCTGCTTCAGCGACAGACGTGTGGTGTCTTAATGGAAAGGCCCTGGGACTACTGGCGGGGTCTTGGCAAGCGTCTCGGCCCCTTCTGTCTCCATCTATGTATTGAGAGTGTCGCACTAGAACTAGATGGCAGTCACCTTTGGCTCCGTTTTCTTTTGATGATTATAGTTACGTTATAGTCAGTCTGTCCTAGTAGCACGTCAATAAACCCCAAGCCGGTGGTGGCCAGTCAAAAGCTTTTGGCACAGGGAACTGCTCCAGCAGAGTTCGGCACTCCCGTCTGCTTTGTAGCCAGCAGCCGTGCTGATAAATCAGCTATTTTGAATCTCTTAAGGAAGATGCACTTTCACTTTTTAAAAAGAACTTGTGATACTGGTACTTGATGTTCCAGCCCAGCTTTTGTAATTGCAATGCATAATAATGGTAATTTCAGAGCACAAGTAGCACAGGGTAATGTACCTAACAACCAAGCAACAAGCAGAAAATAGCAGAAATGAGAGATTCCTCCTCAGAAAATATTAGAATGTTAGTGCTGGAATGGCCTGTTAGAACCCATAGTCCTTAACTTTTCCTTTCTGACGGGGGAAATGCCCATCTTATAACATGGGCGGAGATTTCAATTTTCAGGCCAGTAGGCTAGACGTTTAAATGGAGCAGTGTTTTATTTATAGCTCAAAGAGGTGATTGAATATTGTATGAAAAATGATGCTAATATTCTAGAACCTAACCTAGGTACCCTAGGACTGCTGTTACAGCCAAACTAGCAACATTGATGTCTTAATTAACTACTGCCATTTATGAAGCCCTTGTACCACTTTACAGACGTTGTTTCTCATCCTTACGATGCGAGTGATGGTGAGGTGTCATTAGTCCTCGCACGTACAAATGAGAATCCGGTGAATGGAGAGGCTGTTACACAGCCAGGGTGTGGCCAGCGTTATCCCTTAGGTATCTGCAGGTGACAGATGGTGAGAAGCGTCTCACCCAGACTCAGGGAATGTGAGCAGAATTCCTGGATGGAAAAGGCGCTGTAGCCATAGCGTCAAAGTTAGTGCTAGGGTTTGTCCCGTGGCGTGTGCGTACGCATAGCATGCACACGCAAAAATGTGTTCAGGATCGCCCGTTAAGTTGCTCGAGAAGCACGCTACCCCTCGCTCTGCGGTCCGCCTGGAGAGGAGCGACCTCATTCTCGTCTGTGCTGAAGAGGCGAGAGAGCCGTTGTCCACGCTGCTCCTCCCTTCCCAGAAAGAACGGGCTCTTTGCTGCCGTCGGCGGGAGCGGAAGCTGGTTTGCTTTGCTTCCCTGTGTTTGTCAGTTCAATTCCACAGATCAGGAGAGGCTAATGCGTAATCTGTATCTGGAAGATTTTTTGGGATATTCACCGAAGAACCTGTTTGGGTAGTCCACCAACCGTGTTGCCAAAATAACTCAGAATTCAACATGAATGACCACAAATGGCCACGAAATGTGCTGTTGTCAGTTTTCCTTTTGCCAGAAGTGAGTAGAAATGTATATTTGCTGGGAAGTATTATGAAAAAGTCCTAGTTATTTCAGGTACTAATTATCCAATGTATTCTTGCTGTGGCTTCTTACTGTGACTTTAAACCATTGAAATTCACTTTAGCACCTTTATCAGATGATGAGTAACAAGCTATTCTCAAGAAAGTCAGCTCTGTTTAGGCAGGTCCTTGTCAACATGCCTGGTTTGTTAGGGATTGTTTGAAATTCTTTCTTTAAGTTAGGCTTCCAATTTTTTGTGGATTTGTTTTCCATGCTCTTGTAGTTTCCTGTCACCAGAAACAATTAAGGATTTTCTTTAATAGTAAGTATGCGCAGGAGTAAATCTAGCTGAATTGTGCAAAGTTCATAATTGTCATAACTACTACTGTAGCATTATGGGATTTGTTATTATAAATTTTATCATTGGTTTACATTGGTCTATTGTCTTTACCCCTCTACTTCTGCAAATCCTTTGACTAGATTGCAGTATGCCTTTTAACTAGTTCTGCAAGGGACATCACCAAGCTGTGCCAGCCAGTTGTTAGGACTGTAGTTATCACCTCCCCGCTTAACAACGTGTATGCATCAGGAGATCAGGGCCCGCCGTATTCAATGTAAATTATCCTTTACCTCTAAGATCAGTGTGAAATAGTGCATTAGCCTATGAAAATACCGTACTGCATTCCTTGTTTAGTACATTAAATACTTAAGATAAAAAAACCTCATCAGGAGACATTAAACACAATGTTTGTAATTATGAATATACTATTGGAATTTCAGAAGAATCAACCTATAGTCTTTCTTTGAGCAAGGTCCCTGACTTTTCTGAGCCAGTTTTCTCATCTGTAGAATACAGATAATCCTTTTCTACTACGACGTGGGGTTGTGGGTCTGAAACTGTATGTTGAATGCTTAGCACGGTACCCAGAGCCAACCCGCCCTCTCTCTAGACGGCCGCTGCCCTCGTTACTGCTGGTGTCGTACTTTCTGCTCACAGTCATAGACTTCAAATGCCCAGATCCCTGTTTCTCAACATAGTGGGCTTTGTAAAGAAAGAAAACACTTTTCTGTGGGTCATTCTTCCTGTCTCGGTTTCTTCACCTTTTAAAAGCCCAGCAAATACAAAAGAAATTTGTGTCCCTTAAATGTCATGTGAAATTTCAACATGTTGTGACTCCACCATAGCAAGTTTGGAACTCTCTCCTCTGTCAGGGGGACTCAGTCACCTGTGTGTGCAAAGGGCCCTTGACGCCCACTGTGCTTCTGCCTCTGACAAAGGCATGTGTGTGGAAATTACGAAGTGTGTTATTGCACAAGATGAACTTTACATTTGCCTAACCCGGTGGTCTTAACTGGGACCTGTTCCCGCCCTCTCCCCCCCACAAGAGGACGTGGGCAAGGTCTGAAAACATTTTTAGTTGTCCCAACAGGGATTGGGCGGTGGGAGGTTCTGCCACTGGCATCTCGTGGGCAGAGGCCAGGGTGCTGCCAGCAGTGCTAACGTGGAGAAACCTGGTCAAACCCAAAAGAGCGCCCCGTAAAGAATCATCCCAAAATACATCTTTGAGTCAGGTGTTTGAACCCATAATGCATTTTCCCATAAAAGCAGTTTAACTTATGGTACTCAGGTTCGTTTTCCAAATTGAGCCCCGTTAAGAGCTAACCTGGTAACCACCACTCATGTGTTTCTTGAGTGAGTTGTGCTCCTTTTGGGATGGGAGCCGAGGTGGCTTTAGTCTTAGCAGTGAAAAGACCCTTCCAGATCCATCTCAGATAAGGATGACAGCTGGGAAGCCCAAAATGGAAGTTATTTGTAGGAACCAAGTGTAGGGTGCTCTTGTTTTGGAAGACCACCTGTAGCCACTCTCAGAAAAGACTGTTGTTAACCCGCATGGCATTTACATGCTTGGCGCTTTTGTAAAAATTAAGATTACCAGATCAAATGACTTAGAGGAGCAAATGTTTCCTTTTCAAGGAAATAAAAAGACTGTGGGCTCTTTTCAGATGTTAATACCTTTAAGCAGAACAAAACAGATTATGAACAGCAAAATGCTCCCACCCCCACCTTGCTGAACTGAAAACTGAGCTGAGCCTGTACCATCCCAAGCCGCCTTTGCTCCACAGGAGGACATCGCTTGTCAGCGCTGCCCTGTGACTTTCTGAAGGGGTCTCTCGGGAGGATTGTGGATGGGGTTGAGGGCACAAGAGCCCCCCAGCTAGTGGGGTTTATAACCTGACTCTGCAGTGGCTTCAGGGAGCTGTCATTTCCCGCGTAAGCCTGGTAACAGGTGCAGCCATGCAGCGCCAAATTTGTTTTCCATTACGTTTTATAAAACGGCACGGATCCTTTCTCCTCAGTAGCCTGTATTTCACGTAGTTCAAAATATACATATTTATAGACACAAACACATATGCACACATTTTGTGCTTATTTGATGAGTGCCGCTTCAGTGTGGGACTCATTCGAGTGAATATGTTTCATTTATGTTTGCATAAACATTTATGGGAACTCTCATCATAGGAATGTTTTTAAGCTGGTTTCAAGAAAATAACATGCTTGTTCTGGCAGATTGAACTCTCCTCCTTGAAAATCATGGGTGTGTGAAGCTTCAGTCTAAGTATCTAAACAGGATTGTGAATGGACTTTTAATCTTTTCTGCCACTCCTTGGAGATATAGACAAACCACCTATCACTTTGTTTACCTGTACACATTCACAGAAAGAGATATCTAAGGAAAAAGAAGTCTTTTTCCTCAAATAAGTAATTTGAAAGAAATTCTAAGAGCTAAGCCTTTGCATCTGATGTTAATTTTTAACGCTCAGTGATCCTTGGGAAAAGCCAGAAAGAGTCAGGATTTCCGAGACACGGTGTTGGGAGAAGGCTACAATTCCAGTGTCTTTGTAGACTGTGCTGCCACTTTCCCTGTGGCTCTTCAGTTCCAGGATGTGTCAGAAGTTGTTTGCGGGAGCTGTGGCTCTGACGGTGTCATACTGGTTTCACATCAAGTCACGATAACCCCCATGCCATAGAACCTCTTGCCGTTCACAGGTTCAGTTGTGGCCGGATGACACTGTTGGTCACTTCCTTCATTGCTGGGGGTCTACCTGGCACCGTCCTATTGCCATGACGTTGCGCTGTGCTGTGCACCTGCCACCACGGCGAGCACAGCGGTCCCCGTCAGCCGCTGTCCTGGTGTGGCTTCTCCCAGGGGAGGTCGCTGGGGAGGAAGGCTCTGGAAGGGGAGAAGCGCTATTTGTAAAAAGAAACCTTTTTCATTACCTTAATTTTCTTACATTGGTTAATGTTTTTCCACTCAGCCTAGGCTTGCCTGATTTGAAGAATTTCAGGAAGTCTGAAGTGGGCCCTAGGGTCCATTTACTTTGAGTTGTGACGGTCGGCAGTCCCGTGTGCCACACGCGGGAGCGACCTGTCCCCAAGTGTGGGGGCGGCGCCTCCCTTACCTTGCCAGTCTGGAAGGTCAAAAAGTTGTGTTTTAAAAATCACTTATACATCTTTGGCCGGGCGCGGTGGCTCACGCCTATAATCCTAGCACTCTGGGAGGCCGAGACAGGCGGATTCCTCAAGGTCAGGAGTTCAAAACCAGCCTGAGCAAGAGTGAGACCCCATCTCTACTATAAATAGAAAGAAATTAATTGGACAACTAAAAATATATAGAAAAAATTAGCTGGGCATGGTGGCGCATGCATGTAGTCCCAGCTACTCGGGAGGCTGAGGCAGAAGGATTGCTTGAGAGCCCAGGAGTTTGAGGTTGCTGTGAGCTAGGCTGACGCCACGGCACTCACTTTAGCCCAGGCAGCAGAGTGAGACTCTGTCTCAAAAAAAAAAAAAAATCACTTATACATCTTTAAATCTAGTTATAATTTAGTCATCAGTGGTTTTGTGCACAGAGACACCATCCGCATTCCTTGTTTTTGTGAATTGTCTGTTCCTATCCTTTTCCCATTTTTTGTTGTGGGTTTGTCTTGCTCGATTTATAGCAGTTCTTTGTTTTATAGTCAGCATTTGCCTAGTATTCTAGAATTTTCTCCCAGTCTGTCATTTGCTTTTAACTGTAATGTGACAAATTTGATATTGCCAAAAAATTAAATTTGGGGGAAATCTGATCCGTCAGCATTTTGCTTTGTAGCTTCTGAGATTCTTGAAATGCTTGGAAAGGCCGTCCTGTCCCAAGGTCATAAAAACATTTTTATATCCTCTATTGATTTTATACTTTTAATTTTCCATTTAAATCTTCAGAGTACTTGGAATTTATTTTTATGTATCACATAAAGTACGAATTTACGTATATTTTCTCTCAAATGAGCAGTCGTTTATTCTAACGGCCCTTGCCCCTTGTTCTCAGTATCAGCCTCGTTTTTGAAGTTCCCACGCGCAGCTGCGTCTGCCTCTAGACCGTCGGGTTTCCCGCTGATTCCGCGGTCAGAGCGCTCTGCAGGGAGCCAGGGAGATGCCAGGTGGTGCCTTGACTGGGCTGAGCGCGCGTCCGGCGGGGACTTGGAGTGGGAAACGAGGGGGAGGCCTCCCCGACAGAGAGGAAGCACGTGGGAAGGTCCTGTGGCCCCTCTAAGTAAGGAAAGGCGGCAAGCCTGTCAGGGGAAAGGAGGGGCGCCCGCTCTCCCGCAGGGTAAGGATCAAGCTCTGGCGCATTCCGAGGCCCCCCTGGTGACCCGGCCCTGCGTTCTGCCGCCCACGCCCTCCTCAGCCTTCCGCCTGGCTCGTCGGGTGCAGCAGCTCACACCGTGTGCTCTCTCCTGCTCCTGCGAAAGCCCCTTCTCTTACCCCCATTCCTCCTCTGACCTGTACGCTGCCCCCTCTAGGGAGCTCTTCCTCCCTGTCCCCTCCTCCACCCCCCCAGGTGCCACCACACTTGCCACGCGAGCATGTGAGTTTCTGTGGGAGTGTTTCCCCCACGGGACGGGATGTGCATTGCGCTCGGGGTCACGTCCGACTCACCTGCATTCTCATCCTCTAGCTCGGAGCCTGGCGCACAGACGGTTTCTTCAGTGCTATTTGTTGACGGAATTGGTGAACAAGATAGAAAAGATCACTGCCCTTCTGACGACGCCAGCTTTGTGGTGCAGCGTCTAAGCATCGCACACGCACCGTGGTGCGGCTCAGAAACAACGTCTGTTAGCTTTTCTCTTTGCAGAGGAGAAATCGTCACCACAGTGCTTGTGTTCACCTCTGGGAGGTTTTCGTGTCATTCTTGTGCCTGGGGTTTCTTGGGGAAGACGGACAGGTCCCTCCACTCTCTCGTCTCCAGGGGAGAGGTAGCTGCCCTTCCTCTGTTGCAGGTGTCAGTATTTTAGCCCAGAGCCTCGGGTGTGTGTCACCTTCCAGGACAGGAGTGGGAAGAGGGGGCATGGAGGAGGCGCCGTTCCAAGGGAGGACTACAGTCTGAGCAAGGTTCAGGAAGGCGCAGGGGACCTCGCGTGGAGAGGGTTTCGCATTATATTCCGAAAGGGACGGTTAAACGTCTGCCTGTGTTGCTTTCTCCAAAATCATTGCATGGAGAACTGACTTGGCATCAGCTGTTAACATTTTGGTTTTTTGTGCTAAAATGATGCAGCTTCATGAAAGTGCAGCGCGTATCTTTGTTTAAAATACATGGGGACAGCCGGGAGTGGTGGCTCACGCCTGTAATCCTAGCACTCTGGGAGGCCGAGGCGGGAGGATCGCTTGAGCTCAGGAGATCAAGACCAACTTGAGCAAGAGCGAGACCCCGTCTCTACTAAAAATGGAAAAAAAATTAGCCAGCCAACTAAAAAATAGAAAAACATTAGACAGGTGTGGTGATGGCATCTGTGGTCCCAGCCACTCGGAAGGCTGAGGCAGGAGGATCGCTTGAGCCCAGGGGTTTGAGGTTGCTGTGAGCTAGCCTGATGCCACGGCACTCTAGTCCAGGTGACAGAGCAACTGTGCCTCAAAAAAAAGAGAGATGCAGATGTACATAACTTTTGAGGTCGGAACCTTAGCTCTTCTATTACAGTCCTTGGAAATGTGTGTGTTTTGGCTTCCAGAGACTCGGACTTGCTCTGTGGTCTGGTATGTTTACTCCAGGTCACACACTCATTTTACCGTGTCTCACCCCAGCAGAATCCTTAGTGTCATTACGTCATTACCTTAATCCATAAAATAAGGATGATGATTAAGAGGAATCCAGGGAAGGACTGAAAACTGAAGAGACGTTTCAGTTTCCTTGTCCTAGATTGGAAACAGGAAGTTCCTGGCAGAGAGAGCTGCGATCTCAGTCATTTAACAAGGTTTGCAGCTCATTATGGGCAGTGCCCAGCCGTTGTAGGATTCTAGTGTGTGTGTTCGTGTTTGTCATGGTTTACAGTTAGGTCAAAACAGTCACTTCACAGATACATGGCGGGGCTTCGCATTTTAAGAACAAATGAGGACAAGAATTGGATAAAGTATATAAAAAATATCAGTCTAAGGACCTGTTGTCCTGGGCTAAGAATTGGAATATGCTCCTAAGTGATACCTTGTCTGCGCGACCTCTCCCAGGTTTCCCCACAGCGAACCCCACGTGTCGCCTAGTCAGGCTGCATTTGAGTCCAGGCTACGCCCCTTTTGACAATGTGACCGGACACGTTCGAGTCTCTATAAATCATTGTCGGAGTTAAACTGCTTGATTCCAGATTAGATAAATTCATGTCAATAGAAGTTAAAAGCACATCTGAAAATAACTAAAGTTTAAGTTCAGAAACATTTTTAAATATCTGGTAGAGGAAATCACCGAGAACATTGTAACTGATATTTTCACATTTTACTTTTCTATAATAAAAATAGTATTCGAATAAATTATAATTAGATTCTAATTGTATGATTAGAATACATTTATCCCTGAACTTGTTATTCAAGTGTGGGGAGAAGGCTGTCGTCTGAGTTCAACTGTGTTCCTTTCTGCTTTTCTCTCCTGGATCCGGGTTCAGACTGCTCTACCCTGTATTTACAGATAATTTCCCCAGAGAAGGGGGGAGAGAAGGGGTAAAAGAATGGACCCAAACCATTCCCCATACAGATAACCTCATCTTCTCACCCTGCCCCATCCTATTTCCTGCTATGTTTTCCAACAAAATAAGGAAATATTGCAAGTAGAGTCTGTAAGTCTCTGGAACCCAGTGTCTTCCGTATAGAATAAGCTTCCTGTCAAGTGGAGTTTCGTTCTGTTCTTTTCTGTGTCTGCTTTTATGAGACACGCAAGTTATAAGAAAATAAATTGATACGGTAATTTTCCTAGCCTCGGGTCGTCGTATATTTGGATGAGTCTCCAGCTGAAGTATCGAGATTTATGCTCAGGGCGTGAAAGGTGAAGTTTTGCCCGCGCTCTGTCTGCAGGAGGGAGAATCTCACAGACTGGGTGGCAGTTTGTCTGTTCACACACGTTGACAAGAAACTGAAAATCCGCCGGATTTTTCTAAGCCAGTGTTTTCTCTTAGGGGAGTACACTGGCTGAATTGTCACAAAGGGTGACTCAGGGACACCAGAAACCAGAACATCACAGATGTTCTTTCAGAAGGCGCAGGAACGTGACAGCGTCTGCGCCAGGCCTCCTGCCAGGTCGCCAGGCGAGCGAGCAGGTGGGGAGAGGGGAGCCCGCAGGTGCCTCGGTGCCCCGTCCAGCCGCCTTAGGAAGGTTCCTGCAGCAGAGACACTGCAACAGAGCAGCTCTCCGTCGATTCAGTCCACGGGCCACTGAGACCCTGGTCATTGAGGTGCTCATGAGACTGATTTGGAAAAAAACGTTGCTTTTGGTAAATACCAGACTTATAATTAGAATTAAAACTCGCTGCCATGAGGGGAGCAAACGAGTAGAATGCAGTGTGATCTTAGGTACTTGCAAGGAAACTATGTGCTCAGTTGTCCGGCTCCCAGGAGCAGGTTCTCCAGTTGTCTGAGGCTCGTCTCGTTGCTCTCACGGAGAAACATCAGCCTGCTGCTTACAACTCCCGAGACACCTGGCCACCCTGTGTGCTCTGTGGGACCGTCCACGGAGGCAGGGGTACTCAGAAAGGCCTGAGACCCTGAAGCCAAACGTGGTATCGTTTCGCAGGGGTCTTCTGGCTGCAGGTAGACAGGCAGACTGAGGATGAGTCCAAACTGAAGTGTTTCACTGGCTTCGTTCCCAGGGCGACGCTACATCCTTTCCAGAGAGGGAGGCGGAGGGGAAGAAGAGTCGCATTTATCAGCCTGCATGCTCCTTCGTGTCCAGCTCATTTTCCACTTGATGGGTCTGTAATTTATTTGCAAGGCTAAAACAAATTGATATTAATTCATACCCAGCCTCTGAATATTCACATTGTTAACTTGCAACTTTAAATACCATAGACCATTCCTTGTAGAGTCTCAAAATTAATGACATGTTACGTTGTAATTAACTGAGGTCATACAAGGATAACTTCAATCTCAAATATGAGAAACCCAGGTAAACAGTTATAATTTAATTGAATTAAACTCCCCAGTGAACATGTATTCAACAGAGTCATGCCCACAGACAGGTTAGAAAATCCAATGCTACAATTAAGGAATTCTTTGATAAGAACACAGTGTCTCTCAGATTGTTTATTTCTCTCATTTTTCACTAGGATGTGGAGTTACACAATATAGTTCGGTGGTTAAGATTACAGCCTTGCCCGGGCTCGGTGGCTCACGCCTGTAATCTTAGCATGCTGGGGGGCCGAGGCAGGATGATTTCTTGAGCTCAGAAGTGAGAGACCCCGTTTCTACTAAAAATAGAAAAAATTAGCCAGGTGCGTTGTTATGTGTCTATAGTCCCAGCTATGTGGGAAGCTGAGGCAGAAGGACGCTTGAGCCCAGGAGTTTGGAGTTGCAGTGAGCTATGATGAAGCCACTACAGCCTAGCCAGGGCAACAGAGCAAGATTGTTTGCAAAAAAAAAAAAAAAAATAGGGCTGGGTGTGGTGGCTCACACCTGTAATCCTAACACTCTGAGAGGCCGAGGCAGGTGGATCGTTTGAGCTCAGGAGTTCGAGACCAGCCTGAGCAAGAGTGAGACCCCATCTCTACTAAAAATAGAAAGAATTAGCTGGACAACTAAAAAAAAATATGTGTATATATATATGTGTGTGTGTGTGTGTATATATATATATATATAAATTAGCCGGGCAGGGTGGCACATGCCTGGAGTCCCAGCTATTTGGGAGGCTGAGGCTGGAGGATCGCTTGAGCCCAGGAGTTTGAAGTTGCAGTGAGCTATGATGAAGCCACTGCAGCCTAGCCAGGGTGACAAAATTAGACTGCTTCAAAAAAAAAAGAGTACAGCTTTTGAGCGCACATTCGTCTTCCAGTTCTGCTTCCAAACCAGTGTCTTTCAGAGGGTCATTTAATGTGTAATGAGGTCATTGCCTCAGTTTCCTCACCCTGTAGAATGGGGCCAGTATTGGTGCCTGTGTTGCAAAGGTGTTGTGAAGACGAGATGCATTGACGCGTGTCGCTGTCTGGCACACAGCGGGCACGTTAGGTAAACGTTCATCATTAGCGGAAGCAGGTGTTCTTAGAAACACACATGTTTGTAGTAATGGGAACCAAACATCCTCGGTTGAATTCTCCTCTCTCCCTTCCCACAGGAAAATGGCAGATGCACGACAGTGGCCTCCTGAACATCACCAAGGTGTCTTTCTCAGACCGGGGCAAGTACACGTGTGTGGCTTCCAACGTCTACGGCACCGTGAACAACACCGTGACCCTGCGCGTCATCTTCACCTCCGGAGACATGGGCGTCTACTACATGGTGGTCTGCCTCGTGGCCTTCACCGTCGTCATGGTCCTCAACGTCACCCGCCTGTGCATGATGAGCAGCCACCTGAAGAAGACAGAGAAGGCCATCAACGAGTTCTTCAGGACGGAGGGCGCGGAGAAGCTGCAGAAGGCCTTCGAGATCGCCAAGCGCATCCCCATCATCACCTCAGCCAAAACCCTAGAGCTCGCCAAAGTCACCCAGTTCAAAACCATGGAGTTTGCGCGCTACATCGAAGAGCTGGCCAGGAGCGTGCCCCTGCCGCCCCTCATCATGAACTGCAGGACCATCATGGAGGAGATCATGGAGGTGGTGGGGCTGGAGGAGCAGGGCCAGAACTTCGTGAGGCACACTCCGGAAGGCCAGGAGGCCGCGGACAGGGACGAGGTCTACACGATCCCCAACTCTCTGCAGCGCAGTGACTCGCCCACCGCCGACTCGGACGCCTCGTCGCTGCATGAACAGCCTCAGCAGATCGCCATCAAGGTGTCTGTCCACCCGCAGTCCAAAAAAGAGCACGTGGACGACCAAGAGGGGGTGCAGTTTGAAGGCAAAGACGAAGAGGAGACGGAGCCGTCGGCGGAACATTCCCCCGAAACCGCGGAGCCGTCTACCGATGTGACATCCACGGAGCTCACGTCCGAAGAGCCGACGCCTGTTGAGGTAGCAGGTAGAGTACTGCCGCCAGCGCACCTGGAAGCCACAGAGCCAGCAGTGACATGTGACAAAAACACCTGCATTATTTATGAAAGCCATGTCTAATATCAACCCCGAAAAGCTATGCATATCGAGCAAACCAGGGGCTGCTCCTTGTGATACAGATGTAGTCCGCACTTGCCGCTAAGCCTTACCAGGAGACTCTCGCCCTTAGGTAGGAGGGATGCCAGTTGGGAAGGGGAGACGCCCACGTGCAGTTCCTGTGACTGGAATTTCCCCAGTGAGAAACACCAGGGTGCAGAATCGCTACCATCGGGCAGAAGGTGTCTTCTGTCCGTGCGATAGGAATTTTAGAGGCTGCTCTCTGCCACATACCTTAATCGGTGACGTCCCTTTGGCAAAGAGTCCACCGTCGTGAGATAGTCTTGGTTCAAGAGCCCTGTCCGATGCACACTGCATTGCTTTTCCTTTTAAAAATTACAGGTCTGCTGCAATAGCAAACGCACGTACTTGGGTTTGTCGCACTTTCTTCTCAGTTTTAATTACTTCCGCTGTTCCTTTATCACGGAGTAGTTGTTATAGTAATACTGATTGCTCTTCTGGTTTAGCCCTTTTTGCCATTTTTGTCCTTATTTTTCCCTAGAACATTTACCTCAGAGGCTTTGGTACCGGTCACCAGTACCAGGGCGGCATCTGCTCGTCATGTGTCCTGTTCCAGAGTAGCTACTAGGCTCGTTATTTTTCTCATTCCCCAGGCCTATTTCCACAGAAAGCTTTTTCTGTTTCCAATGAAGCTGCTGTCGTGAAACTGAGAAACACTTTGCCCCGGAATAGCACTTTAATAGTCGAATAAAAATGTGTTTACCCGTTTGATTCCGAGAGCCTTTCGGTGAGCTCAGCTGGGGTGTGGAGGGAGACTGCAGAAGGTTAAATATACCCACACGGCCCACGAAAGTCGCTGTTTACGTTTAAATAACATCATCCTCCAAACAGGGACTGATTCCTTACCTGGAAAATTTATTGGTTCCAAAGACAGAGGCATTTGGTGAATTCCTGTGGGTTGTGGAATGTTGGTGTCCCAGACAGGCCTGCAGGGACCCTGTGCCGTCAGATGACGCAGACACTTGCTGTAGGGCAGCAAGTATACGGTCTGTGAACTGCGTAGCTGCCCGTTGGTCCCTGAAGGGAAGCGTGACAGGCTGGGGTGATGGCGTGGGTAATGGTGCCACCAAATCTCACGCCAGAGTTTTTGAATAATTATTCAGTCCCGTAAGAAAGTGGTCACATGCGAGGCAGCATGACGTTGTGGAGAGAAGACAAAACCAGTCATCCGAAGGTCAATACCTTACCTGACTGTGCCAATAACCAGCTGCCTGGCTCAGGGGATGTCTGGGCCTCAGTTTCCCTGTCTGTGCGACAAGGCAGATTAGATGAGCTCCAAGCGCCATGTAAAGGGTTTCACTGTCTCACAGAACCAAACCATTATTGACTTCCTTGCACTTTTTCACTCAGAAATTGCTTTGAGGATTTTTGCTATCATCTCTGCCTCACCTAACATTTCCCTGCTGCATTGCTTACTTAAATAGAGGGTCGGTGTTGAAAAATCATAGCATTTTAAACCAATTGTGGATCTTCCCCTTCCAAAAAATCATTGGGACTGCTTCCACAGTTTAGATTTAGTCTTGGTGAGGATGAGTGGTGTCATTTCATTTTTACTTGTAAGCAGGGAAGACAGCAACCTCAACCCAGTTGTAAGGGTGGCGGCCATGCCAGTTGGTGGGGTCATGAGGTCCGAAGTCACGTGGACCACGCTGGTAACAAGAGCAGATACACATGGTTAGACCTCACACTGTCACTGTCTGGGGAAGGGACCTGGGACAACTCCCTCCTTTCTCTGAGGTTCAGTCTTTTCCTTCATCTATTAAATTATTCAGGTAGTGCTCGAGGGCCTACAAGATCCCTCCCAGCTCAAACATTATAGTTCTGTGCAAAGTTTGCTGTCTTCCCTGGTGAACCCCATGGCATGTGACAAGCAAAATTGGGAGGAAAAATGGGAACACGAGACTGGGTGCTTTTGCTGTCCAGACTTTACAGCAGACACACCTGCTCTGTAACCGTGGGCAGTGGGCTTGCTTTAAAGGTATCTTGACGGGTTTATTTATAGATAACTAACTGGTGTGGAAGGTGATAGGACAGTTCGATCAGACATCTCTTGAAAAGGAGTGAACTCCTGGCATCTAGTTAGATGTGTCTTGTGTGGTCCCATAAAGAAATTAGCAGTGAGCAATCAAGAGACACCGCGACTCCTGTTTGGGCTCTCTGGACTAGGATTTTATGTATTTCAGTTGCAGAAAAGTTTTATCTCCAGCTCTTAGAGTCTAAAACTTTTTTGTCGTGGAGGTCCCCAAATTCTCCTATGGGTTTATACGCCAAAGCAACAGCAGGGACTTCAGCTCTTTTTGACATTGTGTGAACTTTTCCCCACGCTATCCAGTTCTCCTGCCACCCGAACCCATGTGCAGATTTCCATGTAGAAACAGCAGGAGAAGGCATCCTTTCCATCCAGACATTAATTAGGGATAATTGGCAGATTCCTATGAAATGAGCAGAAATGCATGACCAAAGAATGTTTCCGGGTTGATTTTTGCTTCTTTACACTGTGGGTAGGGGAGAGTATATAGATTTTCAAAACATTCTCTCTTGTTAGGGCATCAGAATGCTGTTGATTTGATAACAGCCAACATAAAGGGAGGTTAGCTTACGATAGGACTTTGCCCTTCCAGAAATTCTACACTCTTCCTGTCCATCCTACAGCTTCTTTACAAAATAAGAGAGGCCCTCCTGCTAGAATATGAAATGTAGAAGACCTCGTGACTTCCGGCTGATTTTTCGAAGATAAAGTGAACCGTTCAGCTTCATAGAAATCCACAGGAGTGTGACTGAACACGGGTGTGCACACACCCGCACATGGGCCTCATTTGGGCAGTTTTAAAAGCTTAACACTAAATCTCGAGCCATGTCCTTTGGGTCTTAGGTCATCATTCTTAAAATCAATTTCTGCTCTCTGAGTCATCCTGGTCACATATCTCTAGCAATTTTTTTCTTGAAATTCTAAAAATGACTCACATATGTGTGTGTATGTAATTCACTTAGATGATCTGTAAACTTGGATGGTATTTATTCTAAATAGGGAAAACAATTTTATATGGAAAAATCTATGTAATTTATAATGGTTTTGTTTTATATATTATATTTTCATATCTTTAGGGCACATCTACTATCCTCATCTTTTTGTATATCATACTTGGCAAAAAGAAATACTAATACTTGACTAAAATCTCTAGGAACCAAATGTGATATATGTGATGTATAGAAACCGCTCTGAGAGTACCTGAACGTCTGACCCATCCCGAGCGCTCTGCGTCATCACATCCAGAACTCTCTGTCTTGGATGCTTGTAGGCATTTCTTTTTCACAACTGAGGCTAAGAGGCCTGACATCCCACAGTGGGTTCCGGAATCCCCTTCTCCTTGATCTTTTTTATCGTTCGTTTCATTTTTAATCGCACAAGTCTGTGTCGTCTGAACTTCCCTTGGAAGGGCAGATGTGCGATGACAAAGCAACGGAAAGACGGAATGAATCTAACTGTGGCTGTGTAGAGTATTTTAATGGATTATTAATGTGTTTTAAATCTAATGCTCGGATCATTATTTCCTGGTGATCTAGCATCTGCCCAGCTCTTTAGCACATGAAGAAGATGTAAGTTACAAAGAATATTTGCGTGTTTTGAACAGCACGCTCTAAATGTAGCGCGGCCAACACACGTCGCGCTTTAGAAACACCAGTCCCGGCCACTGGAAATAGATTAGAAAGGCAAATAGGTACCTCCTGTCACGCCGTTTGGAATTCAGTGTTGTGTCAGTGCTAAAACTCCTAAGTGGCAGTCCCTATGGCTCGGTGGACTGGGGATTTCCTTTCAGTGTTTCCTCTGGTAAGAAAATGGAGATTTTAACTCATACTTCAGATTCTCTATTTTCGCAGCAAAGTTCAACTACTGTTCTTTACGGATTTTTACATATCCTTTTGGTCGTCCCTTAAGTAATTCCTGTTTCTCTTCTTGTTTTTTAAACTAAATTATTAGGCCTGGCATGGTGGCTCATGCCCATAATCCTAATACTTTGAGAGGCCAAGCTGGGAGGATCACTTGAGCCCAGGAGTTAGAGACCAGCCTGGCAACATAGCAAGAACCCTGTTCTCTACAGAATATTATTAAAAATTAGCCCGGCGTGGTGGTGCACGCCAGCAGTCCCAGCTATTCGGGAGGCTGAGATGGGAGGATCTCTTGAGCGCAGATGTTCAAGGTTGCAGTGAGCTGTGATCGCACCACTGCCTCCGGCCTGGGCCCCAAAGCGAGACCCCCATCTCCAATAAATAAATAAACTAAGTTATTAGCAGTCTTTAAATCTCTACCAAATCTTGTCATATATACACACATGTTTTGAGCATCTGTTATGGTCAAGATATTGGTCATTTTTACACTCAGCTATTCATTTAAAAATCCTTCAGTAGATAATAAAGTTAATTTTCCTAATGACTGTTTTAGGGTTTAACCTTAAACCTAGGGTTAAACCTAGGGTTAACCAGGTTTGGATTAGACAGATCAGTTGTGGGGGGAAAATCAAATAAAACAAGTGCTTATTATAGTGTGCAAAGGACTGAGCATGTATCTGTTATACAAGAAAATATATAAGGATGATAGTGATCTTTGAGATTTTCTTAGAGGTGGATTTATAAAGGGGCTAGTGCTAAGAATACTGCAATCAAATTGAAGCTAGAGTCTGCGAAAATAGAAAGTAAATAGTTCTAAGAATATTCTGGCATCAATTATTTTTACTTAACCAATAATAGAAGCCTCCAGATGTATCTCTCAGACACCGTAGAGCTGCTGACAGTGAGTTAGAGTCACGAAGATGCTCGCGCTTCCTTTCATTTGTTGTATTTCAGTGGTTCTGGATCCTTTGTTAACATTGGAAAGTAACATAAAAAAATTCCTCTGGGCAGAAATGTCAATCTGGTGATTTTTTTGAACAATAAAATGTTCACTTTTTAAAAATAATTTAAAGATGTAAACAAATGACTAATATGTAAGCTGATATTACAGTAGCAAAAAACAAAAAAAAAATGTGATCCATCCTGTATTTTGATTGTTGCTTTAATAAAGGGTTTGCACAGGTGTGTGGAGTGTGTGTCGTGTCCCACCTGAAGTGCCTGGAGCCATAACCTGGTTACTCTTTCCAGTGATAGGGCATCCGTATTCAACATTTCTTAAGAAAAATGAGGTCATTTTTATGTAAAACTGCAAAATTTTATCGATATGCAGAAGGCTTAACTCTGTCCTGACAGATTTTACAGCAAGCAATTTATTTCTATCGACAATGAGAAATTTGTAGCACATAACATCAAGCTTGCTGTAGAGGATCCAAGAAGACAGGAAACTCACACACCCAGAACGTTCCACAGGGAGAAGGCATCAGGAGCAGAACTGTCACCAAGCACCTGACAACACCAATCCAGGCCAAATCCAAGGACATGCTCCGTAGGTTCCTTTGACAACTCCAGTGTAAAAGGGTTGGAGAGAATTATGCTGGCATCGATGGGAAAATTAACGGTCGTGTCAGCACAGAAGAAGAAACAGGAAAGTTTTGTCCTAACTAGGAAATTTTGGCTGGTCCATATTTTTTTAACACCCAGAACAGACAGCTGCTAATTTTTTATTCTTTTTTTTTGCAGGTTTTGGAATGCTATTTAAGCTTTAAAAAAAAAATGAGAGTTGATATAGTCACAAAATTTTCAAAAAAAGATTTCTCACCACCCACGTATTTTCTGCTTCTGTGTTCTGCATGGGCCTTAATCGAAGGGGATGCACAGTCAGCCTTGATGTTAACAGACGACTTTCAAAGAAGCAAACGGTCACCGAGCTGGAAAGTAAGTGCAAGGTTACCTGACTTGCAAGTCTTTCCTGTGATGTCCCGGGCACGTAGTAGTTCAGCTTGAAAATCGCAAAAGCGGGGAGCTCGCGACCTCATTCCGCAGCGTGTGCTATTCTGTTAAGTGCTGAGTCAAGAATCTCAAAACGTGCTACCCCACTGGTCCTTGTGGAGCCCGGTGGAGCTGCAGGCATAGACTAGTCCTGGCACAATAAGATCGTCGTCTTTACTGTCGACGTAAAGCTAAAATTACAGAAGTGTTTATGTAAGAGGACTACAAATCACCTGAGCAGAGAACTCTTGACAAAATTAGGGGTCCTCGTGTTGGGTGTAGTTGCTGTTCAGCATCTATTCCTGAAGGTTTTCACGATCCGTGTGAAGCTGGCGTACACTGGAGACCCCTGAGTGCCTCTGAGTTTGCCTGATGGACTAGTAGGCCTGCTGGTGCCGCAGACTGGGTCCACATAGACGTTGGGTGAGGTGGATGAAGAAGGTCCTCAAGCTCGAAGAGGATTCCTAATGCTACAAGGTTTTTACAGGAAATGGAAAAAAAATTTTTGAAGAAGTATAAATTATTCTGTAACAGGCTGGGCGTGGTGGCTCAAGGCTGTAATCCCAGCACTTGGGGAGGCCGAGGTGGAAGGATCTCTTGAGGCCAGAAGTTTGAGACCAGCCTGAGCAAGAGCGAGACCCTGTCTCTACAAAAAATAGAAAAATTAGCGGGGTGTGGTGGCGCACACCAGTAGTCCCAGCTACTCGGGAGGCTGAGGCAGGAGGATCACTTGAGCCCAAGAGTTTGAGGTTGCATTGAGCTATGATGATAGCACTGCACTGTAGCCAGGGTGATGGAGCAAGACCCTGTCTCAAAAAAAAAAAAAAAAAACATATTCTGTACAGCCGTGAGGACAGCCCTCGCTGTCAGACGGTGCGTTCTGTTCTGTCCCTGCTGGCGTCGCCTCAGCTGTTTGACCAGGAGCCTGAGTCATCACGCGTGATGTAAGATGCTCGGCTGCGGAGTAAGTTCCACGAGGAAATTCATCTGCCATGTAGGATACACCTCATCAGTTTAGCATAAAAGAGGTAAAATTTAATGTTGGTTTTATCTGAAATGATTTAAAACCAAAACATTACAAAACTAGGACCTGGCATTATATCTGTAGAAATGTTTTCATCTGATAAGGAGAAATTCGCAAGTGTTAAAGCCTCAGAAAATGTAATTGCAGGGTCTGCTAGGAAAAAGGAGAAAAATAACTTGCTACGGGGAAACTGTGATTGTTAGGTTTCTTCAATGTGCAGAATATGACTTTCTGCATCAATTCAGCCTAAATTGTTTGTCCTCACAATAACTGAAGTACGTTAATATTTCTGAACCCTGCCAAATCCTTAAAAAAAAATTCAAATTTAGGAATACATAGATTGTTCTTGTATCATGTTAACTATTTTATTACCTTCTCGCATTCCATAAATAGATTTGAGGTGATTGAGCTAAATATGTTTTACTGTCTTTGCATCCTTTGAAATTGGTAATTGCTGTATTTCATAAGAGCTCACAAACTCTCAATAACCTATAATACTTTATTTATTTATTTTGAGACAGAGTCTCACTCTGTTGCCTGGGCTGGAGTGCCGTAGCGTCAGCCTAGCTCACAGCAACCTCAGACTCCTGGACTCAGCAATCCTTCTGCCTCAGCCTCCCAAGTAGCTGGGACTACAGGCATGCGCCACCATGCCCGGCTAATTTTTTCTGTATATTTTTAGTTGGCCAATTTCTCTCTATTTTTTTTAGTAGAGAAGGG
Source organism: Lepilemur ruficaudatus (assembly GCA_963574885.1). Lineage (NCBI taxonomy): Eukaryota > Metazoa > Chordata > Mammalia > Primates > Lepilemuridae > Lepilemur > Lepilemur ruficaudatus. The sequence goes on along the minus strand of CAUYRT010067764.1, from coordinate 20,187 downwards.
GTCTCACTCTTGCTCAGGCTGGTTTCAAACTCCTGACCTTGAGCGATCCTCCCGCCTCAGCCTCCCAGAGTGCTAGGATTACAGGCGTGAGCCACCGCGCCTGGCCAATACTTTATTAATCAAACATTCCACCCCCCATCATGCGGAGTCAACGAGACCCCATAGAACAACGCATTTCCTCCAAATCCTTACGTGTGTGTGTATTTGACTTCTTAAACTTTTCTTTGTGAGATTTTTTTCAACACCAACATAAAAATCAATACGAGTTGTAAACCTTCATATTATTTTTCTCCATTAAATATTTGCATTCAGCACAGAAAAATTCTAATACAGTCATGATCTTCCTGTCTGAGATCCAAAGAGGATGCCTATGGTTTATGACACCTAACTTAGATTCAGTCCGTCACCCAAATATAAAATTGTCTCGCTGCGATTGGTGCTGAGAGCTCAGCACTTGTCCACGAGGCCGAAGAAGACCGAGGACAAGCGGTTGGAGGAGGAAGGAGAGAGAGTTTACTTTGCCGGCAAAGGAGGAGAAACGGCAGAGCTTCCCGTCTCACAAAAGACCAATTTCCTTAACACTTACAGAAACACAGAGCTGTCACATGACGGGTTCTCAGCTCCCGGCAACTACAGCTGATGATTCTGATCATCCCGTCTCCACCTGGGTCGGGCGGGGCCATCTCCATGGCACAAACAAACAAAAGACTCACCCTGCCCCTCCCAGCCACCGGCCTGAGGCAGGGATGCGGCTTCAGAGACAGACAATATTTTTGCCATTTTCCCAGGCCTCTCCCCTGTTACAGGATCGGTGCCAAAATGTGCAGGTACTCACCGTGGCGGGCTGAGTCTGGACTGTCGGGAACCGTGTCTGCTTATCTGTTGTGTGTGTGAATTTTATCTTTCTGAGATGCCTGGGGCATAGAACACGTTTTCAAATTAGACTTTTCATTTTGAGATAATTGTAGATTCACACGTGATTTTAAGAAATAACAGAGAAGTCCTGTGTACCGATTCCCTCGACAGTAAACACCCTGCAGAATACGGCACGGCATCACCACCAAGCCGTTGCTGTTGTGCTAATGCAGTTCCGCGCTCAGACTCGGACTTAGCCGGTTTCACGTGCACTCGTCTGTGTGCGTGTGTTTAGTTCTGTGCAATTTCGTCACATCGTGGGCTGTGTATCCGCCACAGTCAAGCGCAGAGCAGTCCCGTCACTGCAGAGGTCCCTCGTGTGCCATGTGTAAACATACCTGCCTACCTCCCACCCCCAGAACACGTTTTTTCAAAATGAGCAAACTCTACTTAATTAGATGACTGAAGCTTGTCTGGAACACATTGTAGTGAGTGTGCTTTTCCACAGAAATATGTGCCAATTTATCAGTTTTTTGGTGTCTTGATTTCCCATCACTTTAGAAGGACCTGTACAATGAAGACAGGTCATTTGCAAACAAAGGAAGAGACATTCGTACACTTGAAATCCTAGAAAGCCCTGGAGCAGCAGATCTGAGGCAGCTGTAGGTCACGTAGGGGGACTCTTAGACATCCGGTTCACACCCCAAACTGCCCTCACTGTCAAGAGATGCAGAAATAGAAGAAAGGCATGGTTTCTACACAGCTTTCAAAATCTCACAGTACTCCCTCCAGTAGCAAAAATACCTGGTTCTCACCATCACTCAGAAGTTTCGAAACTAAGGCCACAGAGTGGTAGAGAGAACATCATGGGTAAAGCTTCAGACAACCTCTGTGCTTGATGCCGGTCTTAGCTGTCCTTGCGCTCTCCTCCCTGGAGCAAGCTAGGACCTAGTATAAAATGTCCAGCACCCAGACCACGGTGAGCTATCTCCCAATCTGATGTAATATTAAGAAAGCATTAACGGCCTTGGTAAAAACCTAGTGCCAATTACCAACTCGAATATCAGAGTTAAGGCAACCAGCCACAGAGTGGACACGAAAGATTTATGCCTTCTGGGCAACTTCTTCTTATGCAAATGTCGCTACCTGTAATCACCAGTAGCAGGAATTGGCTTAATCCTCTGACTCTCCCCAGCCACCCACTAACACCCCCCCCGCCCCCGCCCCAGCCTAGGGGCACAGGAGCAATGAACAGGGCAGATGAACAGGGCAGAGCAAAGACAAGTGCTGACCCGGGGAGACTTCCGGAGGGCCGGCTGGAGGACCTGCACAGCCAGACAGCATCGGGAGTGCAGAGCTCCTGGAAGCACAAGTCAGCAGTGGCCTAAGGGGAGCCTCAGAAAACAGAAAAGTGACTGCTGCTTCGTACTGTTCCCAGGACCAGCCCTGTCCAGACATCAGTGAATTTTTTTATTTTTTTTCGCGTCATGTCCTCTTCCTACCAATGAATTTTTGAAATATGGCAAATAATGTGTCAGTTTATGTAAATGAATCATTAAAATCACAGAAAATTATGCTCAATCTAATTCCTCGTCAAGACACCTCTTCCGTCTGAGTTGTGGTGGTTAGGTTTGTTCCAGGTGGGAACCTGAAAAGTACGTATATAGGACAGAACGTGGTTAGTGCAAAACTTAGGCTTGCGAAACAACAGCCACAGGCGTCTGGAGTCCCCGGCCTTTGTGGATCTGACAGACAGCTGCAGCCAGCGCCCCTTCCCCCGCTCCCTGATGGAGACGAAGTTTATCCCTCCCTTGCTCTCCTTTTAAGGATGAGACGCCAGAGCAGAAGGATGGATGTGACTGGGACAGGGGTCTCAGGAGTTGGTTGTCTGCAAAAGAGTTAATTACAAGCAGCTGTTCCGGCCCACTTACTCCCCCCAGAAAACCCCCCCAGAAAACCCACCACTCTCCCCTTTTCTCTCGTGGACGCTTTTTTGCTTCCACCCATCTGCACCCAGATGCTCAAAATAAACAGCATTTTGCTACACATGAGGCTTCGTGTGTCTCTCGGCTCCAGACCTAACATTTGGTGCCGAAACCCAGGAGGGCACACGGGGTGGACACGACCTCCGGGTCTCCAGCAGGCGAGGCTTGCAACTCGGGAGGCAGGAGGCAGCGGCGGCTCGTCCTGGGCTCCCTCCCGAATCCTGCCTTCCTCTGAGTCCCTGGGTCATCCGTAAGGTTCCACGGATCTTTCCCGAGCTGTGCAGGGCTCAGAGTAAAAGGTAAAATACAACCCCCGTAGTCCCCAGCTTCTCTGCCCGCTGGAGATGCAGTATTTGCCCACCCTGTCATGCCTCCCAGTTACCCACTGGGAGAAGAGCTTATGGCTTCCTCCCTCTGACTTGCGGGAAAAACTTAACTGCAACTTGACGTGCAACTTTTCCTTGGTGTGCTCTGAGCTTTCAAACCGTGGGACTCTCTGCCTCGTTTCACCTAAAATTGTCTACTTCTCTGCATATTTACATGTCCGTGTGTCATGTATATGCAATGTTTCACTACCCAAATATGTACATGAGCTCTACTTAATTGGCTTAAAGAAAAGCACTTACATCAAATTCTATTAAAAACATTAATTAAAGGAACTCAAATGCATTTTGCTTCATGTGACCTTGGTGACCTTTGATGGACTCGTTTTAAAACTGTTGTTAGTTTAAATGTTTATAAAATTGTAGGAGCTAATTTCGGGAGACATTGGTAAGTTCCATTCCATTCCCTCCTCTTCCTCCTCCGCGCCCCCCTGCCGCCCACCTGCCGGCAATGAAACTCGCCCACGGCTTCTTAAAGGGACCGAAGCTTTACAGCCTAGAAACTAGATTTTCCTCAAGGGCTTCCCAGAACAAACTGGGCCTCCTTAACCTTCTAAATAATTCTCTCACTGCTTCCACCACTCCAGCTAAGCTTCTGGAAATCCCGTCCTAGAGTCATCTCTCAGGACTCAAACCTACAGCCCCTCCAGAACCTGCTTCCGCCGCGGCGGCTCCCTGAAAGCCCAGCCGGCTCTGAGAACAGGCTGTGGGATACGTGGCTCCTCTTCACACTTCCCCTGTCACTCTCTGATGAATGCCGCTGCAGCCCCGCTCACATACCAGGCTGGCCAGTCCTTTGCCCACGCTGGACACCCTAATAATAACAGCCTTGCTGATAAGGAAGACCCCCACCTATTACCTGATGCATCACCCACCTTAGGCCCCACCCCTCGGAAGACCCTCATCAGCATAATACCTATTACCTGGCGCATCAACTAACCTATCACCTGGCGCATTAGCCACCCGAGGCCCCACCCCTCAGACCGCCCCAACCTAATAAAAGTGGGAAAATCGGGTAGATGAGGCTCAGAATTTGGTGGCTTGGTTCTCCGAGTGCCGCTCGGGTTGTCCTCTGCCCCGCCGGCTGTAACCTTGCTTTCCGTCTCCCGCTGTGGGGGCTGTATGACATCTCTGTCTGCCTGCAGTCCAAGAAACCTCTCTACCTTCTCAAAACTGTGAGCTCTTCTCACCACGCCTGATCTTAAACTCTTAACTAAGGCCCCTGGTGGCTCTACTTTCAACTCTCATTTTCAAACCCTACATTCTCCAGTATCTGGTAAAATTCAGGCCCTAACTATTTCTCTCCAGTAAAACCCCATCCCGCCTCTATTCTAACTTCAAGACCGTCCGTTTTCCACCCCCTCCCTTTAATGAATGAACTCCATAAAAAGATCTCTACGCCCCTCCTCAGCTTGAAGAAGCTACTGAAGAAAGATCTCCGCCCATTTTCCCAACTTGTGGGTTCATTTTGCGTAAAAACTTAATTTTAACAAAAAGGGGGAATGTTAGGACGGCCCTGAATCTCCCAATTTTCTAATGACAGCTAAAAATCAACTCTGAGCTCTCCCTACTCTTCGCTCTCTCTTTCCCAAACTAGCAGGCAACCTGCTGGGACTGTTTTCACAAACACCTGAAAGAGCTCAAAAAAGAAATGTAAATCTTTCTTTTTACGTTTCCCCAGCTCTGAGCTTTTAGAATTTGTTTTACAGCCTCCAGGTGTTCCTAAGAAGCTCCCAGACAGACTAGAGGGGTGTAAACTCCAGGCCTTTGTTTCCTGCCCCAAACCAAATCTCAGGGGCAAAGATTGCATCCCCTGCAACGGGCCTGACTGCATTTCAAAGATGACCAAATCTCCAGGAACAGAAAAAACAAAAGCCAGAAAGACGACAATGCCCACTTCCCAATCTTTCTAATTCTTAATTTTCCTTCCTTTTCTTATAACAAAAAGGGTGGAATGTTAGGTTTGTTCCAGGTGGGAACCTGAGAAGCACGCATATAGGACAGAACGCGGTTGATGCAAAACTTAGGCTTCTAAAACAACAGCCACAGGCGTCTGGACAGTCCCCGGCCTTTGTAGATGTGACAGACAGCTGCAGCCAGCTACTCCTACCCCCTCCCTCCCTGATAGAGACGAAGTTTATCCCTCCCTACCTCTCCTGATAAGGACCAAGCCAGAGCAGAAGGATGGATGTGACTGAGGCAGGGGTCTCAGGAGTTGGTTGTTTGCAAAAGAATTAATTACAAGCAGCTGTTCTGGCCCGCTTCCCCGAAACCCCCCCCCCCACAAAACCCACCACTCTCCCCTCTTCTCTCGTGGACGCTTTTTCACCTCCGCCCATCTGCACCCGGATGCTCAAACAGCATTTTGCTGCACACGAGGCTTCATGCGTCTCTCGGCTCCGGACCTGACGGTGGTTATGTCCACAATGATGTGTGAGCCTCAATGTTTAAAGCTTTTTGGTCTAAGCTATCTAGTATCCTGTTGCAAAAACTGTCAAATCATTTCCAAGAAATGTTTCATAGTGACAGCGGAGAGAAGGCTTTGGGTTAAGTAGCAACATTAAAGTAGCTCTCAAACGCTTGCTTATTTTTGAGTGTGATAAACTAATTAGGATACCTTATTTCCCTTACGCTCAAAAATTTTCTTCGTTATCGTGACATGAATAACGTTGCTGTTCTGTATTTTCCACTCAAAACTTGGGATTAAACCCAAAAATCTGTAGACCATACTTCCACTGTGATAATCAGTTTTACGATGATTACCTAATTGCTGACAAAGTTGCAAGGGGTTTCAGCCGAGGTCCAGCGGCTCATTGCACAAAGACCCCGTGATTCAGACAAAGAGAATTGCCAAGGAACAAGGAATTCTTAATACCACAGACGTTTTTTCAGGAGAACGGGAGAAGCTGTCTGAAACCCATCTCTCTGACTGATGGAGATCATGGACTTAAAGCAGGGGCCCACGTGCCTTGGGGCAGGTGGTGTAACTCACAAGGGCCACGGGGCGTTGGGGCAGGTGGTGGGGACCGTGAGTCTTGGCCCAGGACTGCTGCCCAGGGGCCCTCAGCATCTTGGCTCCTTCGTCTTGCAGAAAATCCGCCACTTCTGGGAAACAACTCAAAAGGTCAAAGAGTTGGTTAAGGGAGAAGATGATAAAAAGTTTATAGGGGCTATTGAAATTTGTTCATAGAGCTGGTTACATAAGTTTTGCTCTACATTCTTTGTACATGACATATTTCAATATTGCAAAATCGTTTCTACTCATTTATCAGCAGTGAGATGTAATATTTTCTATCTTTTTTCGTATGGAAGAGTATTTAGATAGAAAAAGCCTGGTAAACCTTTAAGGCTTTTCTTTCTTTTCCTCCATGACAACACTCTTCCTCCCATCTTATGAGCAGGTTAGCTCAAGTAATCAATGGTCCTGTGTTCTAAAGAATAAAAAAGTCGAGTAATTTTCCCGAGACCACAATAGCAAGTGCATGGTAGAGTTTGTAACAACTGAGTTCTGGGAGGACAGAAATCACAGCCCTGTCTCCATCGCTGGCCTTTAGTAAATGTTAATTCAATGAAAACAGTTTGTCTTCCAGCCAATTAGGATTTATTGGGATTGGATTAAATGTATTTATTCACAGGGCCCAGGGAAGTGTAAAAAGCGCATCTCGAATCTCTCTGGACCTTAAAACCATACTTGTGCAGACCCAGTACCCAGGAGGGTTGCTGTGGTGGGGATATTTGCGCGCCCCCCCCCCTGCAATAGTGTGAAGGGCGGGGCTCTGGAGGGGATTAGGTCGTGAGGGTGGAGCCCTCAAGAGTGACACTAGCTCCTTTATGAGCGAGGACCGAGGGAGCTCGTTTGCGCTGGGAGGGCGCCGTCTGTGAGGAAGCCAGTCCTCTCCCGACACCGCGTCCATCCGCCAGCCTCTTGGTCTGGGCGTTCGCAGCCTCCGGGGCTGTGAGCACTGAAGTTGCTGTTTATGAGCCACTTAGTTTATGCCACTTTGTCACAGCCGCCCAGAGAGACTGAGGCGATGGTTTCTCTGGTTGGATTTCTTTTTTCAAGAATAGAATAACTTTTCCCCCTGTTTTCTTTTCTTTGCCACTTGAACCCAGTATTTGCAAGGGCTGTTGAAAAGGCCTTTTTGCGCACTCTAGTTCCGTCATGCGGACAATTTTCTGCAGTTATCTCAAGGGGATTCAAGAGAAATAAATCGTGACACTGAATTACTTCCATGTCATGGCGTGTCACGTTCTCTGCACGCACTTTGCAGTTGCTGGAGAGCTGAGCAGGGTAAAACCACGTCCTTCCTGCAGCGCGGATGAGGGCAGGGACAGTGACACCCCCACTACGGGTTGGCGCAGTCGCTGTCCGAGTGCCCTGCTCCGTCTTGGTTTCCTTTTCCTCAAAAGAAACAACATTCTAGTGGAAAACAGGATTGAAGAATGCAGTTCCGGGAGCCCTCTACCGTCTCTCTAATTTTTCCAAGGTAGACCACCTCCAGTGGAAAGGAACCCACGGACAGCAGATGAGTTTGACTTTTCCTTTCCTAAGGGGGAGGCACGGATCTTCCCTGATTGGCTCTCAGGCCACAAACGGGCAGCACCACACCCGAACCTCGTTGTCACAGGAGCGGGATAATGCCACTCGCTCACGAGGGGATTGTTCACTATCGCGACGGGCGCGGGTGCAAACCCGGCTGGCACATGCGAGCGCCAGCCTGTGCATTTGGTGCCGGTCACGTTTTGTTGCACCCAGCCAGCGCCTTGTCTGTGAAGGGACACCGGCCACACTGTTCGTGGAGAGATGCTGCCACTTCATTTTTCCAGGAAGTCACCATTTCTTCCCAGTTCCTCAGAAAAGTCCTGTTTCCCCTTGCCTCTTTGTACCTCTCCGTCACAAGACGGGGCAGGCTGCACCAGCCGTCTGGCTTTGGCCTCAGCCGCCCGTGGGTAGTGAATTCCTTGCTTTTCCTCCTACTTTAACTGTGCCAGGCGTCACGGGCAGGCTGGCAGCTACTGAACACACCCCAGGAGATACCGGCTCTTACTGGTTCTCGTATGTGTGCCACAGTCATCTCTGGCCACTTCCACTCGTGGTCACCAACTCCGTCCACTAACACACAATGTCCAAACTGTAATTGCGGTACTATGGGTTAATTTTTCCACTTATAGGTTTACCTTTCAAAATACTTCATAAAATATTCCTCCTTATCCCCATTTCTCTTCCCAAATTGGAAGATGTTCAGGCCTAATTTGTCTCCACTAAGCTGACGCCTTTCTCTTCTGATCCCTCAGCCTCACCAGGTATTTTAATTCTCCTCCGTGAGCCTGCCCTCCACGGCCCTGCGCCCCGCGGCTGTCACCACCGTCAGACACCGTGTTCACCCCTGCTCTTCAGGATTCGAAACTCATCTGCACGTGTGTTCATGTGTGCGTGCACACCCACTCACACGCATCACACGTGTGCACGCGCACGCACTCACACAGCACTCCATGGTGACCAAAGGCAGGCGAGGAAGAGGAAGAAGCATTAGCAGGGTCATGATTCGTTCCGAGTTACTCTCGGAAACAGTAACTGGAACATCAAGAGGGCTGATGCGGCAGCGGCAGATTGGCACCACTGCACGACACCGTGAGAGTTTACCTGCCCCCCATGCCCTCCACAACACACCATAGACGGAAATGCCCTCTCATCCAAAGTGGACAGGTTGTCAACTTGGTCTTGACACTGCCCCCGCCCAAAGTTCAGCCACGTTCTGGAGTGCTCGGGGTGGAATCCAGAGCCGGGTTCCAGAGCTACTTCTGCCAGCGTCCGTTCATGGCCACCCTGTCTCGCTCTGCTGAACGGCCGAGTTCTGTGATTGCGGCTGCACAACTCTGAGAAGGGGCTGGGGCCCCAGAGCCCGTCGCTGACCTGGTGTCTGCAGTGTGGCCCAGCTGCCGCTTTCTTGTGTAACAGCGGCCTGCTCGACCTCGCCGCAAACCCTCTTGTGGCATCTGCAGTCACAAGGGGCTTAGCTCCAGCTATTACTTAACTCAGTGTAGACATCCTTTGAAACCCTCCTTGTAAGGCACTTCTCCCTACTTATTTCTCAGAGTACCTCTTGGCCCCTTTGCCACCCCCTGTTGAGGGAGCTGTGACATTCAGTACGGATAGAAGGTGGGCCCACGTGTTTCTTCACTCTCACGAGAATATTGTGCAAATAAAATCTTAATTGTTCTTGCTAAACACTCAGGAATTTAATCTTCCCAGTTATGAAAGTGCTTGCTCTGTAGTCTGTACTTGTTTTTTTTTTTTTTTTTTTTTTGAGACAAAGTCTCACTCTGTTGCCCGGGCTGTAGAGTGCCGTGGCATCAGCCTAGCTCACAGCAACCTCAAACTCCTGGGCTGAAGCGATCCTTCTGCCTCAGCCTCCCCGGTAGTTGGGACTACAGGCATGCGCCACCATGCACGGCTAATTTTTTACATATATTTTTAGTTGTCCAGTTAATTTCTTTCTATTTATAGTAGAGACGGGGTCTCGCTCTTGCTCAGGCTGGTTGTAGTCTGTGCTTAAACTAACGCGTCGGAGCAGAGCCCCCTGTGGTGCAGTTACGTCACCGTCGGCCCAGTGAGCAGTGAGTCCGTGGAAATGAACAGGGCGTGTCTGCCACGCAGTTCATGTTTCTGATCTGATAACCTCGGAGTGTACTTCTACTTTACACTGTGCATGAAATTTAAGATAAATAGCCGGGAAAAAGTAAGGACAAGAAAACGTGGACAGTAATTCTAGACATTCTCAGGATTTCCCCTGCACGGTGTATGTTGCGTTGGTTTTCTGCAGACCAGCTGGTTAGGGGTTGCTGGGGTCCCCACGATCTCCCTGTGCTCCCTGGTGACTAGGCACTTGTGCAACCGTCTCATCGGGACACCTGCAAGTGCACAGCCTGCCAGGGAAAAAATAGGCATTCATTTGTATAAAAGTATCCATCATCTTGATACTGACACATTTGATCTCCTGACTTGTCAAAAAGTGACACTTTTAAGTAGAGCAAAACATTGTTTTGGAAAGGTTCAAGAAATAATCTTGGGATAAAAGGCCAAAATTATAAATTTGGAGAAAAATCCTGAAACACTCATCTATTATCCAAACTCTCATTCTGATGAAGAGCATCTCTGAAATAGAGCGCTAAGGTGTCCGTCCTATTTTGTAGCTGACGTGACTCTGAATTCATCACCCTGCAGGAGTTCTCCCTCGTGTGGTCTGGAACTGGTCAGCTACACCAAATTACTTCTTTTTTTCAAAACTTGATTATGTTTTAATCAATCCCATGATAAGATTTGGACACAGAAGATTTAACAGAAAGCCGGTCACTTTGGTAATTCAACTTGATTTGTCGAGTGTCTGCCACAGTCGAGGGAATAGGCTCCGAGGAGAACCCAGGCATGAACAGGAATGGCTCCTGTCCTGAATGAGGTCACCTTTGTGGAAACTGCGTAAGATGTGCAGTAAATTATTATAGATGGTAAAAAGTAATGTCTTCACGATTAAGAGAGAAAATCCTTGGGAAATGCAAGGCGGGGAGGTGTTGCCTACTTTTGACTGGGAGAAATCGGAACTTGATGAAGGAAAAGATAATTTCCGATAATCTGTGAAGGGTAGTTAAACTATGAACAGATAAAGGTGAGAAAGACTTTCCGAGAAAGAGACATGATGTGAGGCAGGGGGTTGAGGCGATGGCGGGAGAGGCTGCCCCAGGTGAGGATGCAGCGGCGAGCTCCAGGTGGCCACGGGGAAGAGGGCCGGGGTCAGCCGGACCCGGCTCAGGACGCTGAGAGCCCGTGCGCGGAGCTCTGCCCCATCCCTGGACGGCGCGGCCCCGTGGGAGGGCTCAGGCACGGTGGATCTCACCTTGGAAAGATGAATGGGGAGAAGGTTCAGGGCTGTCGACCAGGGTCTGACCTAGGCTGGCGGCAGCCAGGAGGAAGGGTTCAGAGACGTTTCCAAGGTGGCATCGTCAGGGCCTTGGCAACAGATGGAACGAGAGAGGAAGGAGCCAAAAATAAATTGGAGATGTGTGTAAGCGTGGATGACGGAGAATGATGGGCCATTAGCAGAAATAGGGAGGAGAAAATACAGGAAAGAGGATATTCTGACCATTATAAATTACTAATGTGATTTTTAAAAAATCCACTTTAGCTCCTTAAGAGTGTGTACATGAACATGTAATTTGGCAGAAATGTTTCTCTTGGTGCATTTGGGAATATTAACTGTCTTCTCCCTCGCTTGGTGGGATGTTAAGAGCCTGCTGAGATGGGGGAATATGCAATGGCATTTTGTCTATTGAAACCAACAAAGACGCTGAACTTTCTAGCACTAAGAATTCATAATTAGAGACTCGCCATTTTCGATAACTCGACACAGTAATTACTAGAAAGTTGTTCGGAAGTCCCCAAACCAGTGGAGAGAGGGGAATTATAAAGACAAGTTGAGCAGAGAAGCAGAAATGAAAAGCCTTCGTTGGGGTGCTCGTGGCGTGGCCGTCAGGAGGAGAAAACCCAACTCAAAGACTGAAACAAGATGAGGATTTTTTTGTTTTATTTTTCATCTCACATAACAAGAACTCTGGAGGCAGGGATGTTCCCCCTTCGGTTAAATCATCAAAGAATTAACTACCAAGGTTTCTCCAGCCTTCAACAGTCCTGTTTCCTCCTTGGTGCTTCCACTGGGTTCCTGCATTTCTCCAGATGGCAAAAGCGACCGCAGGCGGCGTCTGCTCCCGCTTGCTGTTTGGAAACGAAACCTGAGGGGGCCGTTTCTGCGTAGTCTTGTTGGTTGGTTTGTCTTTTGCCTTCAGGAGGGGAGATCGCTCTCCCGGGTACACCACGCAGACGCCCCCCCACACCCCACGCTCTAGGACTGGGCGAAGTGCCCTTCCCGACTCGGTCACCGGCTTACACCACCCTAATGAGCACCGTGCTCAAGGCCAGTCACCCGGAGTCGGCGGCTGCTAAGAGGGCGCACAAGATCCATGTGGTGTGGAGTGCGAGAAAGACCACCAAAACTGAGCCAGGTCATGAGAATTATGAGTCTGTATTAGCTGGGCCCAGCGACCACCCTCTGCATCGCTGTAGGCAGTTACAGAGAGCGGCCCCGAGCCAAAAGAAGCAGCCTCTTTTAAAGGCAAAAACCACATCCAGGAAAGTTATCTGGTTGAGCAAGCAGGGCTGCAGAAGCTAAAGGCAACATTAATCTCAGTCAAAAATATATTCTACACCCTATTCATCCTATTGTCTAGGCCAGAGTACATTTCACTCCCTGTTCTTTGTGTACATGAGGGACCCTCGAGCGTTCCAGTGCCCCAGGGCGTCTCAGCTCTCTGGTCTAGCCGTCATCTTATTGACAGCCGTGTGAACACACCTTCCTCCCCTCCCCCCTTTGCTCTATGCTTAAGCGTGCTAACAGAAGCGGGATAGCAAGTTATTTTCCATGGCCCTTAACAATCCGGGTCACGTTACAGAGGAGGACGGCGGGGTAGATGGTAGCCGGGGAGGCTGGGGTCTCTGCTGCATCCGACGGCAGCGGAGGGAGAGCGAGAGCCCAGGGAGGAAACAAGCACCTCGGGAGGGAATTCAGAGTGTGGATTTTTTTAACATTTTATATCAATGAATTCAGAAATGGTGAGAACAATCTTCCCTTATTTTCTGTCACTATGTCAGGGACTTGCGTAGCCATAGAAACTCTCGGCCTCTCTGGCCACAGTCGCCAAGTTGCCGCTTGGAAGGGGATGCTAAGACCCCGGAGGCCAGCGCATCCCGGGAGGATGTGACACGACCTCCTCACGCTGCCAAACTGCAGGGCCTCTCCACCGACAGCAGGCCACAACAAACGGGCCGGGGGAGAACTTAGGGCTCTGAGCGCTCTACAGGGAAGAGGGCAGGCCCTCCTGGGAACAGTCGCAGGCTCCGTTGGAAAAGTGCAATCATCGATTTCTACCCCGAGTGACTAACGCCCGTGGTGGCGAGGTTTGGAACCAACGCGGCGTCTGCAGTCTCCAGAACTGCCAGCCTTGTCTCCTGTGACGGTCCATTTGCACTCGCTGGATAAAAGCAATCCGATAAATCACACCGTCCAGGGTTTTAATGTTTAAACCCATTCATTTCAGATTCATGAAGTATTTATCTGCCAATCCAATTTTCATTCCCCTTTGTCGTGCCTCTGGGACGTGTTTTACTGATCGGGGATGGCTGTGTGTGTGTAAGGTTTGGGCGCGACAGCTGCTGTGTACGCAGTGAGCCCTGGGCGTCTTCCCGTCGGTGGACACGGTTTCTGGCGCGCCAGTTTGGTTTGTGCATTTGCCGCCACGAGGCAACGTAACAGCCTGGAAGTGTTCATGCTGGAGTCTCCCGATCCCACCGGCTGGCCGCCTGTCCTCGCCCAGCAAGTGGACGGGCCACCCTGCCCTGGACTGTCAACCCCTGGGTCGTGCTCGGCACAGCCACGGCCAGCCGGGGAAGGACACGCTATGTCCTGTGGGGTCTGTGCGGTGCGGCGTCTCCACTTCCCCCTGTGCATGTTCTTGCAAGTCGGAATGAATGGTCTCCATCAGTGCCCTGAAACCAGAACATGCTGCCGCAGCAAATGATCACAATGATGAACAAAATGGTCATTCAACAACTTTTTACCAATTTCAGTAATGAGATTTTATAGGCATCAAAAGGACAATAAATACTGTTCACAGATTTGCATTAATAAACAACTTAGATATTTCCATAAACTGTTAAAGCTCACTCAAGAAGAAATACCGACAGGTATCTGTCGAATTAGCGGATACTAGTAACTGTCACGGGCAGGGCGCCGAGTCCGGGCTTCAGAGACACATAAGGCATTTCCGTCCCGAAGCAGCTCTTAGTTTCCTGGAGGGGAAAACAGCAGATAAAGCTTCATACGGACGGGTGGAGAAGAGAGTGGGGGAAACTGGTACGGGAAGAGCTGCTCTGGGTCCGCGTCGCTCCGCCGCCGACACAGGAAGGGACTGGGAGAAAACGTTCATCGGCACGAGAGCAGCCGCACGTGAGCTGGGGCGGCGCCCAGACGCAGCCCTCCGAGATGGCAAGCTCCCCTCGTCTTAGGTCACCCCCGACTGGCCCCGCCCGGCGCACTGAGGGACCAACTCTGCCCAAGCCGGGAAGTCCTGCGCCTGCACCGTCCTCAGCAATGCTGTTGGCTGCCTTCGAACGTGAAGCCAGGCACTGTCCTGGGTGTTGGAAGAGCAACAGTAAACAAGGCCAGGTCCTGCCCTGCCCAACTTGCGTGCCTCTAGCAACTGGGGTTGGCACCAGCCTCACCTGGAGACAATTCAACAACGTGGGATAGAGGCCGGGCCAGGTGGCTCCTGCCTGTAGTCCCAGCCACTTGGGAGGCTGAGGCAGGAGGATCGCCTGAGCCCCCAGGAATTGGAGGCTGCAGTAAGCTGTGATGATGACACTGCACTCCAGCCCAGACAACCAGCAAGACTCTGCTTAAAAATAAATAACATAAAATATTAGTAAAACGAAAAGATACAAGCAAATGAACAGGAACAGTGGATTGTAGCCAATCCTGCAAGGCACGCCCTTGCCTCGGGCCAGGTGCTCACCTTCCACCCACGGCTGCACTCACCTCCACCTGTCACCATTTCCCATGTTCGGCCCCTCGTCTTCTCTTACCTCCCTGTCTATAATCTTGTTGGTTTCCAACCTACCCTCCACCTCACTCACAGAACGTTCTACCAGTTCAGCTGCCCCTGACTCCACACGCTCCTCGCCTGGCACTGCAAGGCAGCAGCCTCCCCGCCTCCCTCCCTCCTGTCCTCATCTCAGCCTCACCAGTCACATCTCTCTGCCCAGCCGCAGGCTCTGCCACTCCTCCTCTCTAGTTTTAACCTCCAGGAGCAACAAACGGCTCGGCTCACATACTCTCCTGCTTCTTCCCTCTGTGTCTCTGCGCAGGGCGTCCCTGTATTTGGAATGCCTTCTTTCCCTCTCTCCTTCCTCCCTCTCCCTGCAGATTCCCGGCCAGCCCCTCTTCAGTGTGGAGCCTCCCCTTTGACTGTCTCGGGGCTGCAGTTGGCATCTTATATCTGTTCACCAACCCACCTGCCTTTCCTTTCTGTGCAGGTATGACGATGAGAGACGGACCCTGAGCACGTGCGCATCCGCGGTGCCAGGATGGATACTTGCTCGCTGTAACGGATTTTGGTTAAATAAGTGAGGGAGAGAGGCAGTGGGTTTCGTGTCTGGTTGAATTTGTGCTCATTCTTCCCAGACCCCTTTGATTAAACAGACACAAAACACAGTGAAAGCCCCAAAGCCCATCAGTCCACTGAGTCTTCATTTTAATATGAAAAGGCAATACCTAGTAAGAGCAGACAGGGAGTTTGGTAAATCGCGGCGCCTCCCTTGCACGGGACACCCTGCCGGGACACACGGGGTATTCACAACCTTCCACTGGCCTCCTGCTCTGCTCCCGGAAGGACTCTAAATCCAAAGCATTTCTGTTATCATTGACATCCTCGAAACCAATACATGGTTTTTGTAACGATAGAATGTTGGATCTCTGACAATTGTATATGTATTTCCCTCCTTTTCACCAATCTGGCATCTTTACTACCTCAGTTGCTGCGGGAGAGAGAGATTTCCAGAAGTCCCACCGCATTCGAAACCTCCATGCGTCTTCAGGGTGTCGGGCACAAAAGACACCTCACTGGAGCAGTCAAAGGACAGTTCCTTCTCAGACTGCTCCGTCCAAGGGCACAGAAGCTGGCGACCAGTTGAAACAACAGGGAAAAAGGAAACTCGGAGTATATCCATGAAACGTACAAGCTGAGAGTCATCCACACAAAGAACGGCACTTTAGAGGGAGGCTCAGGTTTTTCTGGTCTCACCTACCTACAGATTTATTATTTATGAATAACTTTCCACTTAGATGGGCCGTGTTTTGTCGGGAAATAGCATCGTCCCACTACCTTGTGCTTCTGTCCTAGGGATCGGTGACACAACTGTCAGCGTCATGAGCTCCTGGGACGTTGGAGGTGCATCACGCCGTCGGCCGTGACGGTGGCCGTTCGTCTGAGATGCTGGAAAACACCCTCTGTTTGCTTCTGTGTGTCCATTTTCCAGTGCAGTATAAACATCAAGTATCGGGGAGGAAACGCACCGATTCACCAGGTTCAGCCTCTCGGAGGCCGAAATGCACTCCCAGCGGTTTCCCGTGTGGCTATTTTAGGCCGTAGACTGGACTTGTGCCTAATCATACAGTCGGCTTCAACCACCCAGATACGTATGGGCAAAAATAGTAATTCCTCACCATGCTATTATTAGCGTTTGCTGCCTGCATCATACCAAGACCTGTTGGTTTTTAGAAGTGATAGGAACCTAATTAAAGTGTGACCAATCTGAATGTTTGTTCCTAGCTGGAGCCCCCGTTAGCAGGTTCTAGTTGGAAATCCTCCCCTAATGAACCTTCCTTCCGTAAGCATCGTCAGTTTATCCATAAAACTTGAGCCTTAGAGGAAGTCTAACTCGCTGGGTATGTGATGGTACCATGCTTCCTGTTACAAGACACTGGTGTTGGGCGTAGCTACATCTATTATGTTAGGTTTTGAGCTCTGATCACCTGGCAGGATAAGAGATCCTGCCACGGTGAGAATTTCACATGACACAAAGCATCGGAATGGTCAAGTCCAAGGGTAGAATGAAGATGCTCTTTATCTACAGGGACCACGACGTACCCGTGACGTGTCTGTGTGTGACTGGAGCGACCACTCGGGAAGTTCTATTTCAGTTGGTTTGACATAATCTTCAAGGCCTAATGTAATGATCCTAAGCCCCTAACACTTGTTTCTATTGGACACGATGTAAACATATTAATTTGAAGTGTAGCTATAGTAACAACAGGTGCTTCATTATTCGGAAGGTGTGAGCTGGGTGTTCCTTTTAAAATAGCATCTGGTGCTTTCCCAGGCTAGCAGTTCAGGTTTAACATGAATTACTGGCCCAGTTTAACCGTCTGTTATGAGGTAGCTCTTTGTGAAAATCGGGCCAGATCTAAATGGTGTGCGTGTGTATGCATGCGTGCACATGTGTCTATGTGTGTGCCAGTGAAAACCATACGACTGAGTCAACGTGAAGAGTCACATGAGTTTTATTAAGCAACTACTACAAATACTCTGGCTATATGAAGAGCACAGTAATCTAGCTACTCTGGTTGCTGTTCCTGGGCCTTACCCCACAGGAGGTGTTGCACGCAGAAGTCGCCCGAGGCTCTGATGGACTTGACCTTCCCCCTCCCTGAGGTGTATCACTCCCGGCCTGAGGCACAGCAGGGAGGGGGAGAGGAGGTAACATGTGCAATCGTTGGCTTGGTCAGTTTCCCATTTTCCCTTCCATCCCCCCCGCCCCGCCGTTCCTGATCCCTCCTCTCTTACCGGCTCCCTAACTCCCCATCTTGTGCCCCATTTCTACGGGGTCTTAGGCTTGCCCGGCTATTCAGCACATCTCCAAGTCGGTTTGAATCGGATGGCTTATTAAGCAAGATCAAAGTAGTATCTCTGCTGGTGGAATCTCAGGCAGATGGTAATAGGTAACTGGACTCAGACGGGGTGGTTGAGGGGAATTTGTGAAAGGGATTTTGAACCTTTACCCCTCCTTGTTCTGCCTACCCCTAGGTTCTCAGGGTCAGAGGTCAAGAATGTTCAGAATACCCCATCATTCCTGTTTTTGCCTATTATAGACTACTGCTGGTCAACACCCACTCAATGCCCTTAAAATAGAGATGCCAGAGAAATTGACTCATGCTGATCCATCATTCTTCTGTCAACAAAATATTTTTAATAGCTTAGAACAGTTACGGGAAAAATGGCAGAGAGCTCATTCTAGAGCAACCGATAAAAGTAACATTTTAAATCAGATGGGATGGAAGCTCTGACAACATTAAATGTTTCTAAGCAACAGGGTAGAAGAATCAAAGAGTTTCAATAGAGCTGACATTAATAGAATTTTTTTTTAAATCCAAAAATAGCTTCTTTTTCTTACAAGTAACTTGCTCTAGAAGGTAAAACAAGCTCCTTCCCAGAACTCAGTCTGTTGGATACTCATGTCTTTCTAAACATTCCACTGTGGTCTAGCATGCAACGACCTGTCGGAAGCCGAGGGCTAATACGTATCAAAGACTTGGAGAGTAAGTGCTGGGAACGGTGACGATTTAAATGCCCAGGTGACATGACACGCCCTTCAACCCTCGGTTATCAGCATAACTTACAAACAGAAAGGAATGCTGGCTTCACATTCTCCTTTGCGTGTGCTTTGGCTCCATCCGAGTAGAAGTTTTGATTCTTTCAATAGTGGATCACGAGCTTTGTCAGCAGGAAAGATTAAAAGACCCAAGTAAGTACTTAATAGATTCTGGTCTGGAAGAGTATGTGATCTGCCCATGTCACCTTAATGCCAAAATCCCTCTAATACTTGCAGATCAATTTTCCCACCGCTGTGTCTTTGAAAGGCTAGTTTAGAAATCGGTGAACGGTCTCATTAGCTTATGCAAGAGATGAGAACGGCGTGCGCCAACAGTCTGTGCAGAAGGCGTGTGGCATACAAATGTGTGTTCTTGGCTCTTTTACTCTGCATGTGAATGCGGGTGTGTGCATGCATACATGCACACACACATGTGCACACATGCACACACACGCACACGCTTGTATAATGAGATCAAGAAAGAAAAAGGAGGCCTCTGTGCTGGCCATTGGCCGAGGCGACAAATCAGCGTGGGATGCTTTACTTTCCCCATCCCTGCTGCCAGCTGGGAGTTGGTGCAGAGGGTCGAGGTAGGGGCATGCGGGCCGTCTCGTCACAGAAAGGGCAGTGTGTGTGAAGCGCGTGCACGCATTCGTACATGGACGCCTGCAGGAAGGGTAGTTTTAAGAGTTGTTTGCTTGATGGTTAACCACTTTTTAGAAACTTCTCACTCACACACACAGCCCCCTCTCGTGTGTGCACCTAACCTCACCAGAGACACTCTGAGATTCCGGGTGCAAGGCTGTGTTCCAGCCCACGAGACTGCGTGTCTCCTTCCGACACAAGCCTGATCTTTCTCCCACGTCCGGTCTCTGTGTACTAATACTCCACGTACAAATTCCAGAGCTGTTGCTTTGCTCCTTTAAATGCCTTCAGTTGCAAGTGATCAACCTGACCCCCTCCAGTCGTCTTTAAGCTGCTCAGTGGACGCTCCCGAGACCAGGTCTGGATGTCACGGTTTCGTTGTCTCCGTCATTCCTGTCGCTTTCTGCTGCGTCCCAGTAGGTGGGACGTCACCACGGAGCAAAAGGTCTGCCTTGTTCAGGGAAAGCGATTAGCACAAAGTCCGTCTAAAATTCCTTCCACGAAACCCCAAATCAAGCTGCCAGTTGCTCCTGCTGATTTCCTGAGGCAGCCGTTCTAACCGTGGTGTGTCTGCGGGTTCTGGGATGGGTACATGAGGGGTGAGCGACCGAGACCACGTGGGAGGCGAGGTCAAGGTCCTTTCACTCCGCCCCCTTCCCAGTGCTGTTTGCTGAGGTAGCCATTTTTCAATGATGGCTTGTGATGATGTAACGGTGCTCCCATTTAGACATATCGCCTGTGTGGAGGCTGGCTGTCCTGGCCCACGTCAGCCTGTGTATTTAAAAGGCACCACACCATGCGAAATATCATGCTAGCTGCAGCCCCTGGCAGTTAAAAAAAAAAAAAATAGTACTACATTGATAGAGAAATTAAACTGCTTCTGATTACGTACTGTTTCTTCGTTGAGAGTCAAACTGCAAAGTGTTTTCCATCGTTCTAGAGTAGCCTTAAAACACTTGTGCAGGAGGGTCAACCGATGTGGCCCGACCTGCAGATGAAAATGAGCTGCCCCTGCCGCCTGCAGCTGCAGGAGCCCGGCCCCTCACGTCCTCACCGGGGCAGAAGG
>CAUYRT010067762.1:0-19390 GCA_963574885.1 Lepilemur ruficaudatus | reverse complement strand
CTAGGTGGAGTAACAGAGACCAGTTTCTCTTCCTCTTTGAACAACCAATAAACAAAAACAGAATATAAGAAGCAAAAGTGTTGTTGTTGTTGTTTTTTATATATACAATGTCTTTTTTTCCTTTGGGTAAATACCCAGTAGTGGGATTGCTGGATCAAATAGTAGTTCTACTTTTGGTTCTTTGGGGTATCTCCATACTACTTTCCATAGAGGTTGTACTAGTTTGGAGTCCCACCAACAGTGCAGGAGTGTTCCTATCTCTCTGCATCAACGTCAGCATTTGTTGTTTTGGCACTTTTTGCTCCATTCCCACTGGGGTTAGGTGATATCTCATTGTGGTTTTGATTCGCATTTCCTTAATGATTAGAGATGTTAAGCACTTTTTTTATATGTTTGCTTGCCATTTTTCTGTCTTCTTTTGAAAAGTTTCTGTTCATGTCTTTTGCATACTTTTAAGGGCTGTGCAAAAGGAACACAAGAGACAAAGGGGCCAGGAGAGCTGTTGTAGATACTCACCTTCTACCAGGCATACACAATTAAGCTGTCGCTCTTATTGGCAAGGGGGTTTGGTTGTGGGGGAGGTGAGAAGAGATTGACTCTCTTGTTTTCTGCTTTTTAAAGTAACCCAACCCATTCACATTCCAATCACCAGCCAGACTATAAAATCAAGTCCCAAGCATCAAAAACTGTTTGCAGCAATCACTAATGACCTCCCCTCCATCCCTGATCATGTTTCAATTTACTCTTGCTTTGATCTCATCTCAGCTTAATTTTGAAACCCTTGCTCTGTAAACCCTCTCCAATCCTAACACCTTTGATAATTTGATCTTTTGGACTTGGCATTCATAGTTGTCAACCACTTGGTGGGCACCCCAGTCAGGCTAGCCCCGAATTCCTATGTGTTTTAGTATGTTGGGGGAGTTAATTTCAACAGGTGTGAATGTTAATTCTACTAGAGAAGTCTAATCCAGTGCCCGAGGGATAATACTAAGCATCAGGTTTAAGGATATAGTAGAATGGTCTAAATAAAGATAAGACAAGAAGTTAGGAGCCAAGAAAACAAGGAACAAATTCAGAAGTGAAACATAAGACAGGTCATACAAAAGTCCTTTAGGATGTGAGTAATGAACAATGCAGGCGTGTGACATGTCCTCATTTATTGAGTGTTAGTATCGTGGTGCACCCCTCCTACTCACACTGTACACTGCTTCGAGGAATTTGGAGTCACAATTCTGACCATGGCTCTATATAGCTTTTCACTATTGCTCCTTTGCAAAATGTGACTCCAGCACACAGTGTGCAAAGCCTTCCACGATCTATCCATCCTCACCTTTCTCTTCACATTTCCTAACATTCACTCTTATCTTCCAGTAACACTCAGCTTTCTGATGCCCCCCCCTCCAAATTCTGCTTTTTCTCTCTATACCGTTATAAAGACTGCTTTGACTGCCTGGAATGATCTGGCCACCTGTTTGCCCAATATATTCCTGCTTATTCTTCAATTCTTGGCAGAAGCATCTTCTCTGTGAGGCCTTTTTTGCCTACTTCCTTTGCAGAGTATAGTATGTTTTCCTTTATGTCATCATTTCCTGATGCTGCAGATAATCACGATGTTTAGAAGGTATAATCTATAGGCCTTGATGATTCAGTGGATGCTAGAAATGTTGGAGAGGAAGAAGTCAAGGATGGTCCTAAGTTTCTTGCTTGAGCAGTTGAGTGGATGCTGGTATCATTCACTAACCTGGCAAACACTGAAGCAGGAGCAGATTATGGGGGTGATGAGTTCAGTTTTGGATATGTTGAGTCTGAGGTACTTAGGAGGCATCCAAGGTGTCAAGTAGGCAGTTGAATATACTGTGTAGAGTATAGGAGAGAGACCTATGCTAGAGAATATGAATTTGGGAGTCTTTAGCATATAGATATCATGGAAGTGGATGAATTTGCTCAGAAAGACTGTGAAAAGTGAGAAGAACAAAGGACCAAAAATACAGGCTCAAGAATAACCAACACTTAAAGGGCAGAAGAAGAAAGGCTTCTTACAGACAGAATTTCTTAGTAGTAAGGGGTAGGCCAAATGGAGACTTTTTATGACTCAAATTTGGGCATTACAACTACAAATTAAGAAGTAGTCTCTATCATGTATATTAAAATCCAAAGGAAGTACAGTATATTGTTCCTCTTATATGAAGTATTCAGAGTAGCCAAATTCAGAGATCGAAAGTACAATATTATTGCCAGGGGCTAGGGGAAATGGAGGGAGAATAGGGAGTTGTTTAATGGGTATAGAGTTTCAGTTTTCTAAGACGAAAAAAGCTCTAGAGGTTGGTTGCACAACAATGTGAATGTATTTAACACTACTGAACAGTACACTTACAATGGCTAAGATGATACATCTTACGCTATGCATATTCTACTATAATTTCTTAAAATTCCAAGGAAGGAAGACTCTCGACCTAGATTTGGAGCGAAAGAGTTTAGGGCTGTCTTCTCTTTTTCTCAATAGTTCTTTAAACACCCAAGAACATTATATGGCTTTTTTCTCACCCCACATAACTATATATCCCATAATCCTCTAGTACTTAGGTACCTAATTCAGTGTTTATCAGAATTCATTGTTTGAAAATCCTTCCAGCTATTGACTACAGTCTAACTCTGAAATAAAACGGCCTTCCATTTCAACTGATTAATATAGATTTCCTCAGTGTCTGAAAATGTTGTTTCAAGATATGAACCTTGCCATTCTCAGGAGTATTCATTTCCCTGTGGTATTCTCCTGTTTTATAGACAGCAGCCTGTGTTTCCTGCTACAGTGAGCATATGCAGAAGTGGTTGAGTTACATTGGCCAGGAAGGCTGAGGCTCCTGATATTAACAAAATGCCAATCACTCATCCCTGGGCTCCAGAGAAAACAACAAAAGACAGTAAAATTGACTTTGTAAGAGTTGAACTAAATTGCAGCCTCTGTGGTTTCCAGGGAGAATTTGCCATTAAATGAGGATTATTTTGCTCTCTATGAAGTGGAGAGACTTGGGTTATATAAGGAGACTGGGCAACAGAATGGGGTGGGTAAGGTATGAGCAGGATGCTTGTCAATGTGAATGCAACATCATTGCTGGGCATGATTTCCATCCCCCCACCCACCTCCAGACCACAGTTCAATTTCTCTCAATAGCTATTTATTGATTAGTTCCTAGACACTGAGGATCAGCACCAGGTATTGTGAGGAATATTAAAATAAACACCTGATCAATCCTGCTCTCAGTAGCCTTATTGTCTAGTTGGAGAATAATCCAGAGCAGATTTCAAAATAATCAATTTTCTAAATCTCAAATACATTAAGTGTTCTTGGAAGTCAAGGGAAGAGACCCATGTGGGTTGGGGGAGATGGGCCTGATGCACGACATGTAGAAAACTAAATAGGTTGCATCCTCCCAAGGACACCTGTGTGGGGATGGGGGAGGGACAGGGAGCTGAAATCCATTCTGCACCCAAATTCCCAAGCTGTGTGTTCTGGCTCAGAGCTGCATCAGCCCTAAGGAGAGGGTGTCTTTCCCTCTTCATCCTCCCAGCAGGTCTTCCTTTTTTCATTTTTATTAATATTAAATTTGACAAATCATAATTGTATATATTTATGGGGTACGATATGCTGTTTTGCTATATGTGCACAATGTAATTAAATCAAGCTGATTAACATATCCATCACATCATTTGCTTATCATTTTTCATGGTGAGACATTTGAAATTTACTCTTAGCTGCCCAGTAGATTTCAAAACTTACTCCTCCTGTCTATCTGAAACTTTATACCCTCTGATCCCCATCCCAACCCCTGGTAATCATCATTCTACTCTCTACTTCCATGACTACAGCTTTTGGGGTTCCACATGTGAGATCATGCAGTATTTGTCTTTCTGTGCCTGGCTTATTTCACTTAGCATAATGTCCTCTAGGTTTATCCACATTGTTGTAAATGACAGGATTTCCTCCCTTATTTATGGCTGAATAGTATTCCATTGTGTATATATACCACATTTTTAAAATCTATTTATTCATGGATAGATGCTTAATTTGATTCTATATCTTGGCTATGATGAATAGCGCTGCGATGAACATGGGAGTGTAGGTATCTCTTTAACATACTGATACTTGCTTTGGATGTACACTTAGAAGTGGGATTGCTGAATCAGGAGTGCCCTTTTGTAATTCACCCCGTATGTGCTGGTGGAGACCCTGCCTGGAGGTAGATGATCATACTGCTCAAGGCAGAGAAGTGGAAGGCCAGAGCTAAGATGATCATGAGGCTGCTGTCCAGAGGAGGGTGGGGTATGGGCTTATTGGTCCCCAAAGGAAACCTGTCCCCTACTAGGATTTCATTTTGATATAGTGAATATCAGTATGTCAGTAGATTGCTTTTGTTTTCAAGCTAGCCCATTGGTAGCCCATAGCTAGCCCACTGCACAAGCTAGCTCTTTGCACAAATGACAAAGAGGCTCCCTCCTAGGTGGGTAAATTACAAAATGGCTCCCTTCCACCACCCTGACAAGTGCAACAAGGGCTTTGTTTCTATTCCAACTTGCCTGCTGTTCCAACTTGGCTGGGTGTGTTTGTGGAATTCAAGAAATGCACATTTATCTTTGGTGGCCCTGGCTAACCTACAGCCCAAATTATGGATGCTGGGACTTTCCCAGCCTTATTTTTAACCATTTAAGATAATCCAGAAAGAAGCTTCAGAATGTTAAGTTTTTCTTCTGTGCCCAGGAGAGTGCATTGTTAACACTCGATATGAAACTCGACCATGCTCCTGGAAAGCATGTAGAAAAGAGCTCTCTGGGTGTACATGGTGGGGAGACACAGCATAATAGCAACTTGGCTAGACTCTAGGGTCTGACTGGCCGATATTCAAATTCCACATCCACTGTTTGCTATCTGTATAACCTTGGGCGAGTTACCTTACTCTCTAATGAGCCTCATTTTCCTCCTCTGTAAATAGGGATAAATATTTCCCAGGGTTGTTGTGAGGATAAAAAAAGACAATATAGAAAGTGCCCAGCCTGTAAGTAAGCATTCGATGAATGTTAGCTGTTGTTATTTCCCTGCAATTTCTTGAAACATCATACAATACGCCACTGCCACTCTTGGGATGGATGGCATATTTTCATCCCAGGGGAACCCAAGCACTGACAGGCAGAGGCTAGGGAGAACTCTCTGTGTCACATCCCCAAACAGGACTTTCTCTCACTCCAGTTAACACATGCCATATGGCAGGTGGTGGGGCAAGGAAGATTCGACAGCAGCCTTCCTTCAGCACAAGGGGAGATGAGATTGTCACTCGGCTTGGCAGAAAACGTCACTCTTCTCCTTCCAGGAGGGGTCTCCCCACGCGGTAGGCATTTACTCTAGCAAAGAAAGGGTGGCAATCTGATTCCAGATGTTCTCCTAGGTTGGGTATGAGTCACATGTCTAATCTTACTTCAGCAGCAGTCTGTTAACTCTGGGGAGTTGATTTTTTTTTTCTTTTGCTCTTCCGAAAAGTAATTCTTGCTAAAAAAAACGAAAGCTCTGTATTTGTGTCAACAGGGCCAGCTTTCAGCAAAACTGAGAGTTAGGTGAGAAGTGTGTCTTTGGCTGCTTTTCATTTTCCCTTTCCATTTCTCTCTTCTGCGTTCCTGGATCCCATGGTTTATTCCCCCAAGTTCACTTTTTACTTCCCAACATGAGATGCAGGCTGATAAATTTTAAGGTGTGGCCTCTTAAGACCTATTTGCCCAAAGAACTGGGAGCTGTTGGGAGAAATCTGTGATAGGAGTTGTGTGTGTTCCATGGGTGCGCCTGGGGCTGGGAGCCCTGTCAGATTACTTCAGGTGTTGGCCACTCTGCCAAACCCACCTGAAGTTTGGACTCCCATAGAAAATACCATTATGGGCCTTCCCTTTCCAGTTCCCAACTCTACCTCGTTCACACCTCGTGTTGTTGTGATTTTTTAAGAGTCTCATGCTCTACCGACTGAGCTAGCTGGGCGACCGCCGTGTTGTGATTTTTTAAAATCCAAACTCAGTGGGTCAAAAGAAACCAGAAAAGTAAAATAAACTGCACAGCCTGAGTGGGAGCTGTGTGCTAATTCACATTTACTGAGCAATTAATAGGAGATGCCCTTGGCAGTTTCCCACTCCCTTTCTCATGTAACCCTTTCAGTATTCCTAGGGGTGAATACTTTCATCGTGATTTTACAGATGGAAAAATGGAGACCCAGAGCAGTCCATTCATTTACACAGCTATTAAGTAGCAAAGCTGGTGTCTGAAGTCCCAGTCCATACTCTGGGCCACTAGACATGAGCCAGAGCAGAGAGAAAGTACTTCCCTGTACCTTATTAAATGCCCAATAAATCGCTCAATTCATCCACATGTCTCGAACAGTTACTTTATGCCAGGCACTGTGCTGGGGACTGGGTCTATTATTTGAATAACTGGAGTTGGCCTAGGGTGACCAACTATTCCAGTTTGCTTGAGATGTGGCACTTTGAGTGCTAAAACATGCTGTGCTAAAAACAGGGCCCTGCCATCAGGTCACCTACAGTAATATTCCTTCCCAACTCTGTTTCAGTGATGTCATGTTAATAATCTGAAATAGGCTATGATCAGAGTATATATTCCACATAAATCACTAAATGCTACAAATCAGGGATTTTTTCCCCTTTTCCCGGGAAAGCCAATTGTTAAGTCTTTATCAGTATACCACTGGTTAGAGTCTAGTAGGAAATCTATTCAAGTAGATAAGCAGTATATATATCT
The DNA here is from genome assembly GCA_963574885.1 of Lepilemur ruficaudatus. Taxonomy (NCBI): domain Eukaryota; kingdom Metazoa; phylum Chordata; class Mammalia; order Primates; family Lepilemuridae; genus Lepilemur; species Lepilemur ruficaudatus. The sequence goes on along the minus strand of CAUYRT010067762.1, from coordinate 12,603 downwards.
AACACAGTAGCCCATGCACTTGAATAACAAGAGCAAACATGTGTTGAGAGCTTATGATGTACCGGGCAGTGTTCTGAGTGCTTTAGATATATTAACTCCTTTAATCTTTACAACAACCCTATAAAGTAAGAAGTATTGTTACCTCCATTTTACAGATGAGGAAACTGAAGCTCAGAGAGTTTAAAAAAGATGCCCAGTGTCATATAGCTAGTAAAGTAGCAAAGCCAGGACTCAAGCAGAAGCGTGCCTGTTTCCAAATCTTTACTCAAGGTACCCTGTAAAGACAGAAGATCTCAGGATGAACAGAGCAGTGGTGGCTGCTCCAGGTGGGCCCTTGAGACAGAGAGGCAATGAGCCAGTTTTGTGAGATGGTGTTGGAACAGACACACACATACACATGCTGCTTACAATAGTGCATCGGACACACGAAGTGCTGTATTAATTTCTTGCTATCATTGTTGTTGTTATATTGTGGCCCTAAGAGGAAAGTAGGTCAGTTGAAGTCTACAGTAACAGTGACACAGGACCTGTAGGCCTCTCCCTACTGGCGCACAAGTGTTGCTGTACGGGCACGCTGAAGACAGCTGGTTTGGAAATGAGGCCAGAAGAAGACCATGCTAGTCGTGCTTAGGGCTTTGAATGTGCTACTGAGATCTGCTGGAATGGCCTGTGTGGCCTGAAGTTACGTCTCTCTGACTTAGGAATTTTTAAACACATTATGGAAAAGACTTCCAGAGAAGTTCTCTTTCGCCTTAAGAGCTCCAGAGCCATTCCCCAAAGCTTTGGAACTGCTGTCTGCACCAGGGTGTCTGCAATAACTAGAGTGGGCCAAGACAGCCTCAGATTTCTTAGGCCAGAGGTTTTGCTCTCTCCTGATTCAGTTTCTCAGAGAGAATGCTTCTTGGTCTTTAGCATCTCCTGGCTAGAAAACCATATCCCACACATCTCCCTTCATCTCATTTTTGTTACTTAGAAAATCCATATTCTCTGCTGTACCTGCGCATTCTGCCTCCAGGGCTGTTTGTTCCCCCTTGGGCCTAACTCATTTTTCACCTGAATATCTAGGCCCAGAGGTGTTCTGGAGCACAGGGGAAGCATGGCTGCTGTCTTTTCATGAATGTGGTTCGGAGCTCATCACAGTAGTCAGGGCTTATTTTTTGGTCAAGCATTTACCTGTTAAGAGTCTAACACCATTCTGAACATTTGTAGAAGCTAGTTTGTGGGAAGAATACACCAAGCCCCCAAACTCCCCGACGAAAGCCTCCGAGCTGTTGGTGATGAGGACAAACAGGCTGCTACATCTCTGCCGGGATTCCTGCAGCTGTAATATGGTTACTCCTCTGATCGCTGACCTCTCAGAGCACGGGGCTGACCACTGAGTGGCCTACAATTTTGACAGAGAGAGCAAGAAATGGAGGCTGACTTGCCACATATTCCTTGACCAGTCTGAATGTGCTGTTCAGCTTTTGAGCCTTGGGATGCCTGATCCATCATGTACACAACTCAGTGGTTGACAGTGTGGATTCCAGATCTAGACTATGGATTCAAATCCTGGCTCCACCACTTCCTAGCTCTGCATCCTTGGGGAGATTACTTAATTTTCTGTGCTTTCATTTTAATGACTATAAAATAAAGATAATAATAATGGCAAATAGGATTATTATAGGGAATAAATATGATAATCCACGTGAACTTCTAGAATAATGCCTGAGCATATAGTACACACTCAATAAATATTAGCCAGTAGTATTATTCTTATTATCCTACACAAGGGTCAGCACTCTTTTTCTTCTATAAATGGCCAGATAGTAAATGTTTAGGCTTTTAAGGCCAAAAGCAAATGCATGGTTATTATGTATGTGCTTATAGCATAAGAAAGAAAACAAATTTCTACAAATTTTTATTGATAAAATTCTAAAACTTATAATGATGAAACATAAACTATAGAACTACTAATGAGAACAATGAAGTTTCAGGGGGAATAACATTTCACTTAGTTGAATTTCGAAGTTAGCACTAGCTATCATTAAATTGATTGTAAAGATATTATCTGTAAAAATGATTCTTAACTCATGGGCCAAATAATAACAGACCATGGCTTGATTTGGAACTATGAGCCATTGTTTGCTGACTTCTGATCTTATATAACCTTGTTGATAGAAGATTTGTTATCTACTTTGAGGATATTCTAATGTATTTTCATGATCTAACCTAACAAGAATCCCAAGTCTGGGCATTCTGAACCACGTGAAGCAGCACCACCTCTGGGCAGACCTTGTAAAGCCCAAAGGCGGCATTCTTGGCAAGTGAGAATTCTACCACTGAACCACCCATGCCCAAAGGTGGCTTTCTTGAACCAAGGCCTGGCCACCCAAGATATCTGCAAGGCACCTGAAAAAGTACTGGCCATACTAGATTGGGAGTCCCAGGTCCATCAGAGTGGTCTATTGATATCTAAGGTTTGTAGAATATCACTGCTGTTTTCCACCCCATTTCATCATACTTCCTGACCACCAGGCTGGTATTCTTAAGAGGGAAAAGGACTTATCTGGTTTGCATTGTAGACTAGCTTTCTAGCAGCCAGAGCCACTTTTCATCCTGACCTCATCCTGGCCTCCTAGGCCTAGATAGCCATCCATACCAATGCCATCAAAAACAACTATGGAGGCCTACCTAACTTAAGAAGTCCCTGGCTGCATCACTGTCCCTTTCTGTGACTATTTCTCTAGGAAGGATATATCCCTGCCTGTGTTCCACCATCTTTGTGTAGGTATAAAGGTTATCGGCCATCAAGGTTACCTAGAAACACAGAGATGTTACTTAAAGGGAATGCAACATCCATGATTAGTAGTCATAGACTAAAATAGACTGTCGTACTTTAAGACAGACCCAGAAGTTCAACTTTCCAGGATGAAGAGGGTTTTCTTCTTTGAGCAGTTCAGCACCTCCATTGTGGATATAGTAAGCCACATTTTGAACTATTTCCATCTGTCACTTATTGTATTACTATGTCAGGCTTCAGAACAGCTGAGAGGATACTCTGTACTCCTTTCTAGCTTCTTCTGCTCATGCTGTGGTCAAAGGCATCCTATAAAACTTGTTTGTGTGTATGCTCCATAACTCAAGGAATTCTCCCAGGCTCCTCCTCTATTTTCTGTCTAACAACAAATAACATTCATTGAGAACTTACTGTGTGCCAGACACTATAAGAAGCACTTTATAGAGATTACAATATTTAATTTTCGCAAGCACACTATGACTTTTTTAATCTCTATTCTCACAGATGAGGAAACTGTGTAACAGAAGAATTAATAATTCATCCATAGCCATTGCCTAAGGAAGTGGTTGAGCCAAAATTAAAACCAGGTTTAAATAACTCTCTCAAGGCAACTCAACTTGTATGTGGTGGAGTCAAGTTGTAACCAAGCCCTTTCTGACTCTTAAGTAACTTTCTCACTTTTTGCTCTGCTGCCTGGATCATAGATTCTCTTGCTCTACACAGCCCATTTTGACTGATATCTAGATCTGACTATTTTCCTAGCTTCAGTTTCAATTTCTTCCCAGAATGTTGCCTCTTAGATTGCTCACCTCTGTTCCACTCTATGCAGTCTGCAGTCCATCCCTGCCCTATCCCTTCGCCAATGCAAGTGCCAGTGACAGTATACTCCAGTCCAAATCCAATGTCTCAGACTTCCAAATGTCTGGAAGTAGGGATCCAACATTACATCAGAAAAAGTGGAGTGAGAGGGAGAGCTGGAGAAAGCCCTCCCCCGGGAGATTCTCCAACAGACCTTCTGGGTTATCCAGTCCCAAGTAAAATTATAACTAATGTTAATCTTGTGTTCCAAGCACTGGGATAAATACTTGACCCAAATTATTTCATTTAAATCCTCATAATAATCCTTTCATGCTAGTACTATTATGATCCTCATGTTAGAGATTAGGAAACTAATGTTTAAAGAGATTAAGTGATTTGTCTAATGTTGAAGAGCAGGGTTTTGGATTCAGATCTCTTTGACTCCAAGCCCTACAACACTACACTCTACAATTAGCAGGCACAAACCAGAGCAGGCTGCGGATGGATGTCTACTCATGGTAGCATCTATATGAGATCCAGACCCATGCAGTCACAGCTCTGAGAGGCAGAGAATGTTGGGATTGCCTAATAAACGAGGGTGATTATATTTCTCAACTGGAGGGGCTCGCATACAAATAATTCTCTTGTGCCACGACCCCACCATGCTGGCCACTGTGATTCATTCAAATCAAGACTTTGGACGTGGTTTTTAGTAGTGGCTCCATCTCTGACACAGCTTCTCCAGTGAGTCATCATTTGTAATAGCTGCTTCCACATCAAAGAGTAGACTAATACATCCAAAAGTCTTCTGCTTCCACTTTAGCTCTCCAAACACCTCTGAGACAACATGTCCCATTAAACTATTTCTAGTATGTTCCATTTTCTTGACCCCACACAATCTGGAAACTGGCAGATACCCTGAAAAAGATATATCATTGATTGCATACTCAGCACTAGCTCCCTATCTCCTCCAGCCACGGTTATTTTGTTTATCAAAAGAATCTTTTGGTTCTAAATTATCCAGCTATTGGTCTCTGGATCCAGCAATATCTCTGCAGATATTGCCTGCAATTATCCTTCTGATTTTGGAGGGTCCTATTCAAGGCTCTTCACGTTAGTATACATTTGTCAACTACCTAATGCTGATAAATACAAAGGTCAATCTGGAAATATCAACAAAGTACTAACTAGAGGAGTAACTCTCCTATTTCACCTTTTATTAACAACACACTTGTTCCGTCTCCTTACTTTACAGATGCTTGTTGACTTATGATGAGGTTACATCCCAGTAAAGACATCATAGGTTGAAAATATCTTAAGTTGAAAATTCATTTAATACACCTAACCAACCAAACATCATAACTTAGCCTAGCCTACCTTAAAGGTGCTCAGAACACTTACATTAGCCTACAGTTGGGCAAAATCATCTAACACAAATCCATTTTATAATAAAGTATTGAGTATCTTATGTAATTTATTGAATATTGTGAAAGTGAAAAACAATGGTTTTATGAGTACTTAGCATTAACATGCACAAGTGAAAGCACACTGGGCCCAAAGAATGTTTAAAGCATTGAACTAAAATTAATTGCCATATGATGGGGATATGACAGCCTTGGGTCATCAATTTCTCTCTTCTGATGAAGCTTGAGGATGGCTGGTGGAAGATACTGGGGCATTGACACTTATTGATAGTTTAGCAGACATAATATTTTACAGGAAGATACCAAGTATTGTTTGTTTACCCTCGTGATCATGTGGCTCACTGGGAGCTGTAGCTTGCAGCCACTCCCCCGCATCACAAGAGAATATTGTACTGCACATCACTAGACTGGGAAAAGATCAAAATTCGAAATTCAAAGTACAGTTTCTACTAAATGCATATGGCTTTTACACCATAAAGTCAAAAAAATCGTAAGTCAAACCACTGTAAGTCAGCGACCATCTGTAACTGATTTTCCCCATAATTTATCACATTCATCCAGCCAGAAATACTTATTTTTACAATAATTATGACTTCAGCAATTTCACTGCTTTCCACACCCCCCCCATGCTATGTTGGACATAAAGATCTGTAGGCTAACAGAATGCTGAAGGTCAGGACATGAAATATACTAAACAATGCTGGATTTTTGAGGAGAACATCAGCCTGGGAGACAATCACACATACACACATGCACACATAAGAACACTATAATTATGGGGCATGTCAAGGTAATGAACAATATTAACCTATGGGTTCCTGACTCCAGCTAACCCCTGGAGGTGAATCCACCCCATCTGCCACAAATCTTTGCTATATCCAACCCATGGATATATTTCCACTGTATAATGTCTAAGTCTTCAGATTCCAGGAAAGCAAGGTCAAGAACCAAGGATGGTTGAGAATAGGTGATGAGCAGCAGTGTCTACCTACACCCTCCTATATGCTTACCTATGATGTGATCTTGAGGGTCATCGGTTTCCCAACCAGAAATACTCATTAGTAATGGCTTTTCACATAGCAGTGGATATGAATTGAGTAGGCAACTGGGTTCCCTTGACTAGGGTTCAGTCTACCAAACTGCTTAAGACCCCTGAGTCTATCCTGTCCTCAAGTCATAGACAAAATGCGTTGGCTCCCCTTTGACAAGCTAGGCCACCAAATATATTCCTCAGATTAGTTAAGACACCCAGGCATTTTCTCAACTTGCAAGAGGCATAAGCTTTACTAACCCATGTCTCTAGGCATGTAGGAGACAAGGAAGAGAAAAAAGTAGCTTTATTTGATTCCACTTTGAAAGATAGTTGAATACCTTCAAATATAGCAGTATTTGGAGCCCAAGCTGGTGGCATGAATCTCTATGAAGTGACCATACCTTCATCCTAGTAGCTGAGAGGTAGGCATATAATCCTGCAACCATGCCCAAGGAGAAAGTTGCCCTCTAAATTCTAATACCTTTCCTCTAATATGAGACTGGAAAGGAGGATAGACCAGCTAGTTATTCTCACAAAGCAGAGATGGGAAACAGGAAGTTTTTTTTTTTTTCTGTAGTCTTTGGTTATGGATCTTTAAAAAGGAAATAGAAAAATTGTGCCCAAAGGAAAAATGTATCTAAAATGGGCGGTCATGCAAGACAGTCTTAGGAAAGCAATAGAAGCTAAGGGGCAATGACAAATGGGAAGAAGCAGGAAAGGCACGAGGAATATCGAGTAGGTCAGAATGGGCAGACCAGAAGGGTGGTGTTGGAATGAACACCAAAAGCAAGGGCCCAGTGAAAGAAGCCAGGAATATGCCTGTTCGAAATATTGCTTGCATGAATGGGCCAAGTCTTCTGAATGAGAACAGAATGAATAGCAAATGAAAAATTCAAATAAATAAATAAATAAATAAATAAAACTGTACATACTTTCTAGCCCAGTGATCAACTTCAGAAATTTATCCTGTTGATATAGTTGCCTAAAGGCATAAATATGAGGATGACCATTGCAGCATTAATTATATAAGTAAAAGACCAGAAGGCATAGAATGTCTGTCAACACTGAACTGGCTAAATAAATTATGATACATGTATACAAGGTAATATTATTCAACCATTAATAAAGAGAAAAATAAACTAATTAAAAAACAATCCAGAGTTTACACAGATAGTAGAATTAGCAAAGACATTAAAACAGTTACTTTGACTGTAGTCCCTATGTTCAAAACATTAAGTGAAGACATGGAAGATTTTAAAAATGATAAAATAGAGCTTTAGAGATGGAAACTGCAATGTATAAGATAAAAAATATAAAAAATGGGATTTACACATATTAGACATTGCAGAAGAAAAGATTAGTAAACCAAAAATGCAATAAAAGCTATTCAAAATAAAACACATAGAGGAAAATATCAATATAATGAAAAGCACATAAGTATTCTATGAGACAACTTCAGACAGCCAAATATATGAGTAATTAGAGTCCCTTAAGGGGGATAAGGAGGGTACAAAAAAACTTTTGAGGAAAAAATCATTGAAAAAATTTCCAACTTTGATGAAACTTATAAACCCTCCAATTTAAGAAGCTCATAAAATCCAAACACAAGAAACATGAAGACACAATTCAAGATAGCAAAGATATGGAATTGACCAAAGTGCTCATCAACTGATGAGTGAATAAAGAAAATGTGGTATATATATACCGTGGAGTACTACTCAGCCATAAAAAGAATGAAATAATGTCTTTTGTAGCAACGTGGATAGAATTGTTGTCCATGTAACAAAAAACACTTGTACCTGCTACATTTTTTGAAATAATAATAAATAAAGAAGCATGAAGAAAACAACACCAAATCATATCCTAATGAGATTCATCAAAACTAGTGATAAAGAAAAAAATCTTAAAAGCATCCAAATAAAGAAGACAAGTTATATACTGAGGAACAAAGGTAAATATGACAGTAGATTTCTCATTAGTAATGATGCAAGTGAGAAGAGAATGGAACAATATCTTTAAAGTATTAAAATACAAGAGCTGTCAACCTAATATTCTATAACCAGAGAAAATATCTTTTAAAAAGGGAAGACATTTTCAGATATACAAAAGATTGAAAGAGCTCACCACCAATAATCCTGCACTACATGAAATATTAAAGGATGTCTTTCAAGCTAAACAAAAATGACACCAGATGGAAATACGTACCTATATAAAGGAATGAAAAGTACCAGAAATGATAACTAACTGCACAAATATATACTTTTTCATATTATTTAAATCTCTTTAAAGGATAATTAATTCTTTTTTTTTTTTTTTTGAGACAGAGTCTCACTCTGATGCCTGGGCTAGAGTGAGTGCCGTGGCGTCAGCCTACCTCACAGCAACCTCAAACTCCTGGACTCAAGCAATCCTCCTGCCTCAGCCTCCCAAGTAGCTGGGACTACAGGCATGTACCACCATGCCTGGCTAATTTTTTCTATGTATTTTTAGTTGGCCAATTAATTTCTTTCTATTTTTAGTAGAGATGGGGGCTCGCTCTTGCTCAGGCTGGTTTCGAACTCCTGACCTTGAGCAATCCACCCGCCTCGGCCTCCCAGAGTGCTAGGATTACAGGCGTGAGCCACCGCGCCTGGCCGGATAATTAATTCTTTAAGCAAATATAATAACTATGAACTGTGGGGTCCACAAATATTTAACACAAAATGTATGACAAAAACAGCATAAAGGCTGGGAGGGGAAATATGGAATTATACTATTGTTAGGTTCTTATACTATATGTGATGTGGCATAAATTCACTTGAAGGTAGACTGTAATCACTGAAGAAATGTTTTCTGGCCAGACACAGTGGCTCATGTTTGTAATCCTAGCACTTTGGGAAACCAAGGCGAGAGAATCACTTGAGGCCAAGAGTTCAAGACCAGCCTGAGCAAGAGCAAGACCCCGTCTCTACAAAAAAATAAAAAAATTAGCCAGGCATGATGGCACTTGACTGTAGTCCCAGCTACTCAGGAGGCTGAAGCAGGAGGATAACTCGAGACCAGGAGTTTGAGGTTGCAGTTATCTATGATGACACCACTGCACTCTAGTCTGTGTGATAGAGTGAGACTCTGTCTAACAAAAAAAAAAAAAAAGTTTTCTATAAACCCTGAAGCAACTTCTAAAATAGCAAAATAAAAGTCATAGCAAATAAGTCAAAAACAGAAATAAAATGTGATCATAAGAAATACACAATTCATCCAAAAGATATTACAAAAGAGGAAAGGGGGAACAAAGAACAGATTAGATAAATAGAAAACAAATGGCAACGTGATACACTAAAAACTAACCATATCATTAATCCCATTTAGAAGTAAATGGTCTAATCGTAATTAACAGGCAGAGATATTCTCAGATTGAATAAAAAAAAGAGCAAGACAATTATATGCTGCTTTCAACTTTACATATGCACATTTTAAATATAAAGGCACAAATAGGTTAAAAGTAAAAGGATAAAATGTGACATGCCATGCTAACACTAGCCAAAAGAAAGCTGATATATTTATATCAATGTCAGGCAAAGTTAATTTCAAATCGAAGAATATTACAGTAATAAAGAAGGTCACTTCATAATGATAAAGGGGTCAGTTCTTCAAGAGGACATGACAACTCTAAATGTTTGTGCCCCTAATAAAAAAGCTTAAAATTACATGAAGCAAAAACTGGTAAAACTGCAAAAAGAAATGTACAAATCCACAGTATAGTTGGATATTTCAATCTTTCTCTTAATAATTTACAGAACAAGTAGAAAGAAATTCAGCAAGGTTATAATAGATTTGAACAACACTATCAATAAATATGACTTGATTGACATGTATAGAACATTCTACCCAACAGCAGATGACATGTTCTCAAGTGCACATGGAACATTTATCAAGGTAGACCATATTCTTGGACATAAAGCAAATCTCAATAAATGTAAAAGGATTCAAGTGATATAATGTATATTTTTTGACCACAATGGAAATAAATTAGAAATTAAAAACAGAAATGTCTAAGAAAATTTCCCAAATATTTGAAAATCAAACAAAACACTTCTAAAAAACCCATGAGTCAAGCAAGAGATCAAAGGGAAGTTAGAAAATATTTTGAACTGAATGAAAATGAGAACACAACATATCAGAATTTGTGGTATGTGGCTAGAAGTAGTTTAGAAAGGTCTTAAATCGATGACCTCAGCTTCCACCTTTAAAAACTGGAAAAAGAAAAGCAATTAAACCCAAAGTAATCAGAAGAAAAGAAATAATGAAGGTTGAAGTATAAATAATATAGGAAACAGGAAAACAATGGAGAAAAACAATGAAACCAAACGCGGGATCTTTGAGATCAGAGAAATTGATAAACTTCTAGCCAGAATGATCAGGAAAGAAAGAGAACACACATTTCCAACATAAAGAATAAGAAATGGCACAGCACTCCTGATTCTACTGTTATTAAAAAGCCATTAAGGGAATATTATGAATAACTTTGTGCCAATATATTTGACACTTTAGATAAAATGGACAAACTTATTGAAAGACACAAACTATCAAAGCTCCCTAAAGAAGAAATGGGCAGCCTTAATAGCTATATACCTGTTAAAGAAATTAAATGTGGTTAAAAACCTTCCCACAAATATATTTCTAGGCCCAGACACCTTCGCTGGCAAATATTACCAAATATTTAAGGAAGAAATAATACCAAATCTACCACCGATTTTCTTGAGGAAAATAATAGGGGGGGAATATCTCACAACGCATTTTATGAGGCTAGGTTTACCCTGATACCAGAACCAGAAAAAGATGTTGCCGAAAAAGAAAACTACCAACCACTATTTTTCATGAGTATTGATGGGAAAATGTCTAAACAAAATGTTTGCAAACCCAATCCAGCAATATATTAAAAGTATAAACATCATTGTCAAGTAGGATTTATTCCAGGAATGCAGGGTTGGTTGAGAATTTAAAAATAAATATAATTCACTATATTAACAAACTAAAAGAGAAAACCCATATGATCATCTCAATAGATAAAGAAAAAGCATTTGACAAAACCCAACATCATTCCCTGATTAAAAAAAAAAAAAAAAAAAAAAAAACTCTTGGCAAACTAGGAATAGAAGTGAACTTCCTCAACCCGATAAAGTGCAGCTAAAAAACCTGTAGCTGACATCATATATAATGATGAAAGACTGAATATTTTTCCCATTAGATCAGATACAAGGCAAGGATGTCTTCTTTCGCTTCTATTCGACATTGTACTGGTGGCTCTAGACAGTGCAATTAAGCAAGAAAAAAACATAAAAGCCATCCGGGTTTGGACAGGAAAAGAAAGAAAACTTTTTATTGCAAGATGACATTGTTGCCTTTTTAGGAAATCTGATAGAATCTACAGAAAAGCTACAAGAATTAATAAGTGAGTTTAACAATGTTGCCAGATACAGAATCAATATGTAGAAATCAGGTATATCAATCAGTAAATGAAATCTTAAAAGATACCATTTATAGTTGCACAAAAAATATGAAGTGCTTAAAGATGAATCTGACAAAAGATATGAAAGACCTGTACACTGAAAACTACAAAACATTGTGGAAAGAAACTAAAGATAAATAAATGGAGAAATACACTTTCTTCATTGCTCTGAAGTGTAAATATTGTCAAAGTGTCAAGTCTTCTCAAATTGATCTTTAGAATAAAGGCAGTTCCAATCAAAATCCCAGCAAGCTTTTTTGTAGAAATTGACAAGCTGATTCTAAAGTTCATATAGAAGACTAAGCCAGGGATGGTGGTGTGTGCCTGTAGTCCCTACTTGGGAGTCTAATATGGGAGGATCAAAGGGGTTAGGGGTTTGAGATGAGTCTGAGCAATAAAATGAGACCCTGTCTCATTAAAAAAAAAAAAAAAAGGTCTAAAGGGCCTAAAAAACCTAGGATAGCCTCTAGACAGCTTTGAAAAGGGAAAAATTGGAGGGCAACCCTAACTGATTTCAAGACTTACTAAGCTACAGTAATCAAAACAGTATGGGACTAACACCTCTAATCATTAGAAAAATGCAAATCAAAACCATAATGAGATCCCACCTAACCCAGGTGAGATTGGCCTCTATCAAAAAATCCCAAAACAACAAATGCTGGCAAGGATGTGGACAGACAGGAACATTCTTACACTGCTGGTGGGACTGCAAATTAGTGCAACCTCTGTGGAAAAGAATTTGGAGATTCCTCATAGAGCTAAAAATAGAATTACCATTCAATCCAGCAATAGCATTATTAGGCATCTACCCAAAAGAGCATAAGGCATTCTGTTATAAAGACATCTGCACCCGAATATTTATGGCAGCACAATTCACTATTGCTAAGTCATGGAAACAACCCAAGTGCCCGTCAATTCATGAGTGGATTATTAAAATTTGGTATATGTTTACAATGGAATATTACTCAATTTTAAGAAATGACAGTGAGCTAGCACTGCTTATATTATTCTGGATTAAGCTTAAGCCCATTATTCAAAGTGAGGTGACACAAGACCCGAAGAATGGGCCCCACTTGTACTC